>JAUZNJ010036915.1:0-11672 GCA_034780135.1 Jordanella pulchra
TTCTGTTCCTTCTGACCAAGTTTTTGGATTACATTTTGGATCTCCTGTGATATCTGATCTCCTGGTTTTGACTCCTGCTCTGCCTCTGATTCTGGGTCATGATTTGGATTCTGTTCGGACCTCTGATTTCCCAGCTTCTACTCTACTTTTGTCCTCGACTACGAGTAAAGTCGTACCCTCCAAGGGTTCGGATCAACCTGCTGTGTTTCTGCTCCAGTTCTGACGCTTTCCTCTAAAACCCTTTGAGGTTAGTCACCCTCCTGTTCTCTCTGGTGAAACATTCTGTTATCCATTGCTGGATTCTCACAGTGCTAATCTTCCCACAGAGGTTCCAGTTGCTGTGGCTCAGTCTCTCTGACATTGTGGTTCCAGATATTCCTTTCAATAAACTGTTGAAACTTTTTCAGTGAAACTGGCTCGAATGCTGGGTCCTCAGTTCCACCGCCTTACACTAAAGGTGACTCCTGGTACTTAAAACTAGATCAAATATTCAGATTCTGCCATTGCAGTCTTTTTATTAGGGCTCCTAATATATGCCACTAGCTAGTCTCAATATCAATGTCAACGTGCTGCATGAATTAGGTCACATTAGCTTATTGGAACACTATAAAGTAGAGATTTCCAAAGTCTGCTGCAAAAAGCATGTGTTTATTCTATGTAAGAGAAAAAAACTCAAAAATTATTTAAATGCCATGGCGTATAAATTATTTTTTACTTTTTTGATAACAAAAAAATAAAATGCATTTACCAACAGTTTGTCTTTGTGTAGGGCCTTGCCAGCAGATTTTATTCTCATTGCAGGCTTTCTTCTCCTTGCCAAACAATAGGGAAAGAACCCTTTGGTTTGCCAAACCTAACATTGACAAGAATCAACACAGGCCTTTTCCATGCAGTGAGTTTTCCCTGTTATAGGTCTATGAGCCATGCATAGAAAAATACAACTATGATTTATCAGGTGGCTGTGGAGAGAAATAAAACCTTAATGAAGCAATGGTTGTTGATGAACCACTCATGTAACAGGGCGGCATTATAAAAACTAACATTGTCCCAAACTATAGCACAAACTGGATGCACTGCTTGATGATCTCTATGTTCACATGCAATCATATCCCATAGACCACCCAAAAAAAGGTCAGATCTTTGATGTTTTATGGCCCCAAGTATGCATCCCAGTGGAGAACCCCCATGTTAACTATGGCTGCACAAAGGGTGACGCTGCTACCGTGCTGGTTAGGGTCCAACACAAAGGCACTTTTGCCCATTATGTTCCTGCCTCACTGCCTCCTTTTCACCAGACTGCATCCTGCTTCATCTATGAAAATGTATTCAAGGGGCCTTTCATTGGAATCCAGTTCATAAATAGTAAAGAAAAAAAATACTTTAGCGATAGATTTACACACAATACAAAATGGTTTACAGTACTGTAATGTAGCAGTGGTAATTACCAGCCCACAGAAACAGTCGGCCTTTGAGCAAAGAATTATACTGAACCTGTGCATAAGTTACACTTACTTTGAAATTCTGATGTCTTCCAGTCTTCCTGAGTTCCAGTCAAAGGGTACTGCTCTTGTTTCAATGGATGTCTGTTGTGTTGAAGAACAATCAATTAGTTGAAAGAGAGACACCGTTGATGCCATCAAAGTTCGCATCGTCTTTAGTTACTCTCTGCTGGATTTCTCAGAGTCTGTTAGCATTTTTAAGCACTGCATCAACAATTAGTGTTTCTTGTTTTGGGAGAAAACAGCAGTCCTTCCACCCTCTTTCAGATCTACAAAGGGGGGTGGAATCCTCTTACAGGTGTATACAGGCAATAAAATTAGCATTGTAATGAACAATACAATATATAGTATGGCAATTACATGTTCTCTGCTCCGAGGGTCCTTATGATAAGATGTACAATAGCTGCCTGGATTTCATAAGTGATTATTGCTCTCTGTCTTCCTCTGCCTCCTCCTTTTCACCGTCCTCGTCATGCAGCATCTCAGCCTCTCAGTATGTTTCTGTCCATTGTAGCTGTCCACACCTGTGCCACCTGTGCTTCAGACCGGACTTTTATCCCACCCAATTAATCTAATCACATCATTGAAAGTGTGTGTTTAATTTTGAGTTGTATGTTGTACTTGCGTTTACATCTTGCTGTGTTTATAAACTTGCAACACAAGTCAATCATAATGTGAAATGTTTTTAGTGACTAAGAATATGTTTAACGTTTTTGCAAATTAAGCAGATGTGTTTTGCAGATTGTTTTTAAATACTATGCAAGTGTTTAAGGTTTGGCTAAAAGAGTTTATGATTATAAATACAAAGTTTAGGAAAGTGAGAATTTAGTTTAGCCTCCTATACATGACAGCTCACAGTATGAATAAGAATTAATAATAAAGCATTTTTTTTGGTAAACCATAAAACAAACACACCTTGTTAGTAAATCTAAAGGCTCACATACTCTAAAACCTGCTAAATGCCACAGCTGTATGTTATATAAAAGTGAATGGCTAAAGAATCACAAACCACTCACTATATAGGAGGGTACTTTCTACAGGGCTGTTTACGGAGGGAAAATATTTTCATGTGGTTTGGCGTACCTAATGGGTGGGTCTCATTTGAGACTTTTTTTGGATGATGATGCACTGACCGACGCCAGGGCAGAGCATAAGGGAGCTCTGTTCACCACGGAGGAAATGGGCGTATTCCTTGGAAACTTTGGAGTGAAGAGTCTGCATAAAGTAAATAAATAAAGGGGGTGTGGCAAAGCTGGAAAGATTGTGGACCACCAAAACGGACACAACTTTGCATAGAACTGGAGCTGCTCTCAAGCTGCTGAGATCTGATTGAGGAAAACAAGCAATATCTGAGGTAGGAAGATAGTTTCCTTGGTAGCTTCTAGCTTTTTAAAAAATGCTTATCTAAATCTTTTAAAATCCTGCTTTGTAACCCAATTAAGTTTAAAGAATCTTAAAGGTCTGGTCTTATTTCAAACTATAACTATTCCTTATATTTCCAATAATTTATATTTTTCCACTTCTAACCTGATCAAAGTTTCACTGTACTATCTCTTTCTAATTTATATATATTCCTATATTGCATGCAACCAGAGAATGATACAGAACGGATTTTCTTACCTGTCCCTTTTATATGATTGATGTGATCTAACATAATAGCATAATTTGAGCTAATTTTCTCCACTGCCCACACAAACAGGCCGCTCCTACAGATAAAGATCTTTACAAACAATTTCTTCCTGTCCTTATTCTACTGTTTGCCTTGTTATGCTTCCCTTTTGTCTCACTGTAGGTCTCTTCATTGTATCATGAATTAAAAATAACCATCACTGCAGTTATTGTAGTCACAACATTGCTATCCACTAATGGGTCAAATTTCAAACAGTACATTGAATATTTTACTTTTTATTTTTAAATCTCTGCTTTTTAAACGTTAGCTTCACAGGGTTGTTAGGGAAATCTGTTTGTCCAGTCATAGTTTCATTGTTTTTACTCATTTGGAACCCCTAACTATTTCTAGCTCATCAAACAGCTAGGTTAAACAGAATTAATATAAAATACATTTTTCAAATGATTATCTCAGATACTGGTGGATAATAAACTATCTAATCCAACCCGATCCTGTGTAAAAACATGAATAATTTAAGAAATTCTGTGGTTAACCACATTTATCAACTCAATTACACTTGACACACCCAGGTCTGATTACTATTTATTTCATTAAAACACAGTGAGAACTATTACCCACAAATGGAGGAAATGTGGTACAGTGCTGAATCCTCCCTGGAGTGGCAATCCAACCGAAATTATTCCAAGGGACTTTTCAACCAGTCACAACGTAACAATAGCAACCATGGGATTCAAAGCCAAAAATCATTGATAACTAAAAAAAATAACACGCTTTCCAAAAATGAAATAAAAAAACATCCAAAAAAAAATTCAAAAACAAAACAAAACAAAAAAATCAGAGTGAATCTTCAGACTCTTGTGATAATAATCCAATCAGACAAAAGTTTACGCGGCGTTCACAATGGGGCTGATTGATGTCGTCAGGATTCTGTGCTCTTTATTGTAACTGATGGAAGCATTCATTTTACCCGTTGCTAGATTGTTAAGGATAATGTCTAGTGATCAGTTTATGACATTAAGCTTAACAGTTTATGCAGCAGAGCAGGACAACCCCACTGATGGGACTGAATTACATAATAATACAACAAAAACTGATGGGTCATTGTAAATTTCTGACTAAAACTAAAGGACAGTTGTTGGCATTAAAATGGTATTTAAACATTTGCATGTAACAAAGAAATAAAATCACAAGAGACCTGAAAGAGGGAAATATTTCTATCACATCTTCTTATCGCCTTACTGTGATTTTTAAGACAATTCAAGGTTGTTTTTTCTCCAGAATTAAAACATGGTTTGGCTTTCTCTCATCCAAGGTTTAAAAAATGGCCTATTTACTCATTTTTGTCACCATGCTGCATCTTATCACGCTGGCCATGCTGTTTATTGCCACCATGGAAAAGGTAAAACTCATATGTTTACTCTAGCTGCAGTGTTTCTTAAAAGTGACATCTCTGAAGATGTATATTTATTTCATTTATTTCAAAAGTCTTGGTGGGTGTGGAATCCGACAGAAAGCTCAGACCTTTGGTACAACTGTAGGTTTGACAACTCCACAGAAACCTGGCTATGTGCATCCACCAAAGAAACAGGTTAGCTTTTATAAACTGGATTTTGTCCAAATCATAAAGTTTAGGAGGTAACATGTGTGAAAAAAACCATCTCAAACATGTTTGTTTTATCAGAGTGGCTTCAGGGTGTACAGGTCCTCATGATTCTCTCAGTGGTCTTCTCATCAGTCTCCTTCTTGGTGTTCTTGGGCCAGCTGTTCACTATGTCAAAGGGCGGACTCTTCTACTTCACAGGACTGTGTCAGGTCTTTGCAGGTGAGTCTTAGCTCATAGGAAACAAACAAACCTTTATAGCATCACTGTATTCCAGATACAGCTTGGTAACAGTAAACTTATTACAACTTATTAAACTTATGGATTTGTGTACAATTACTGGCTTCATTTAATAACAGCTAAACAGACTCTCAAAGAATTTACAAGTGCAACTCAATGTTTCCGTAGGCAGTTTATGTTTTCTTGTTCTAAGTAACCTCTTGTAAAAGCTGTTGCTCCTAACAGTTGTTTTGTCTTTCTGTGACTGTGTGTTTTCAGGTCTGACTGCTTTTTCTGCTGCACTGATCTACACCCTGCACCATAAGGAAATCCTCCCAGACTCAAAAAGCCTGACTTCTGGGGACTTTGGCTATTGCTATATCCTGGCCTGGGTGTGCGTCCCTTTGTTGTTGTGTAGCGGAGTAATATATATCCACCTGCGTAAGAAGGAATGACCAGGCAAAGACGATCTGCATTGGCAGCTTTAAGGTTAATGAAACTCAGTTCAGATTTTTGGAAACATAACTTTTGAAGAAGTAAAAATATATGACATAAGGACTCCCTCTTTAGCTTATGTGTTAACTGTATGTGTATATATCAAGGCAAAACATATATTTGACTCAATCAGCTGTTCTACTCTGAGCTCTCGATTAGAATGACTCCTCTGCTTTATTAGAACATTAGTATATAGTTTGGTAACCTTTACCCTCAAATTCTGTATGCGCAATGTTTTTTCTCTTTTTTTCCTGAATATTCAAATAAATAGCACAAAAAGGAATGACTAAAATGATCATTTTCACCACACATCTCTGCAGGATGGGAAAGCAATGAAAATTTGTCCAAAACTAAAAGCTGTAGAAGTGCAGGAAATAGGCTCATCTTGGGGTCACCAGGTCTTCAAAACAACCATTAGATGATATCTACAAGCCAAGGAGTTGTTTCAATGTTGTGTCTAAAAATAAAGAGAAGCCTTTTCTTCTGGGACCATAGCTGAACTGTGTACTTTACTAAGATGAGAATAAGGCTGAGCTTTCTAGCAACACACACTCCATGTTGGTTTATTGTAACCCATTAGGGCAGGGGTTTTCAGTCCTGGCGCCACAGGTGGATGAAGAGACGGAGATATCCCAGATGTCTATCCTTTGGGTGGGAAATCAATATTGAAGTTGTAGAACTAATTTCTGTATGTAGATATACGAATAATACTAATATCATCATAAAATAAATCAAGTATAACTCCACAGTTATTAATCGGGTCTGTAGATATAACTACATACTATGTTCCATCTAAGTTAATATCAGATTAAAAGAAAGTTTTATTTATAGCTGAAAAAGGTATTATAATCAATCTGGACCTGTGCAAGAATATGTGTTTTTTTTTCTTAAAGTTGTGTCAGTAGTGTTTCACAAGTGAAAGGTTTTTTTTTTTTCTGGTCTGCCCTGGTTTTTAACTCTCTCATGAATGCAAGCTTGTTCTTTTCTATTTCTTATTGTTAAACCACTGCAGATGCAATAAAGAAACCTGTCACAGTTAAAATGTTGTGCAGCATTTTTTGTGACCTCTAGATGCGCTGTTTTGGTCCGCTACTCCTAGGAAGGTCAACCACTGTTCTATGTTTTCTTCATTAGTGGCAACAATGGCTTTTGGTCCAATTATGTAGTTTTGTTAAATGGCTTCCTATAACTATTTCTCTGGCTAAAAATAAGATCTCTTGCTTTTGAAATCATTTAACTTAGGGGAAAGTTGGAATGGTTGTTAAAGTTTTAACATTTATCAGATTTTCTCCCAAACTACATACTTAAACGATTTTATGTCAATGTGAAAACAAAACTTAAAATCTCAGCTAATAGCTAAAAGCTAACAAGTTGCTTATCTTAATGAGAAGGGGGAAGAGACCAAATCAAGTTAAGAGTTTATTTGTGAAGTTTTAGTTCAAATTTAATTGATCAGTGTAACATAAATTCCAAGTAGAATTATTTTAGCAAAATAGCAATTTGACAAAAATTTGAATTCAAAGTGAATCTCCTGCTAGATTGACAGCACTCAATTTCACCTCTGGTGGAGTATCTGCCTTTTATGCTGTCCTTACAAAATGCATGTGAATCATTCTGAAAGAAACAGAGAAAATGTTAACTATAGGACCATCGAATAGCAACATTTTTTTGACAACTGACACAATTTATTTATACAGTATTTAGCTTCTTCTTAAAGCTAAGCCAACAGCAATTTTTTTTTTTGGCATAGCTTAGAAACACAAATCTTTAACTGCAACTTAGACTTTACAGCTTTTAAAGAAATTGAATATGAATTAATACAAATAACGTTGAAAACATCACAAGAATTTTAATGAAAATGTAAAACACCGCTTATCCTCTGCTGTAATAGTATGACGGATGACCTCTGACACAGTTTTGAAACATTTTCATCTACTTCTTTTTTTACTGCACCCTTTGCTGGATAAAATAATACTGCTGTGACAACCAACCCCACACTCACTACTGAATGTTATTAAATGGGCCATTAGCAGATTTCTGGACTGTAAAGATCAGACAGTAGTAAGGCCTTAATACTTCTAGTGACACTTAACCAAAAAAAAGTGGTGAATTAATCTAATTCATGATTTATCAACGTAGTTAGTGACAGTTTGGTTTGCATTGTTTTTACTCCCAAATAAATAAAACAGAATTGTAAAACTTTTTTCTTTTATTTTATTTGAATATTCTTGTTTGGAATAACATTTAATAAACTGTGGCACTTAAAGCAGTGGTGTGCAAAGAAATTTGTGGGGGCAGGTGCTAAAGTAGAAAAAAAGGGCACTTTGTGTGGCGCATTGTACTGCTCGCTGTCCTAGCAGTGGGAGATTTACACAGCTTAAACATCATGTACGTATACCTTTTTAAAATTACTGTATTTTCTTGATTATAAGTCGCACTGGAGTATCTTTAGGGGAATTTATTTGATAAAGTCCAACACCAAGAACAGAAAAGTCCCATTATAGTCCGAAAAAACTGTGACTTACAGTCCGGAAAATATGGTAATAGTCGAACTCTATCTGTCTTAATAATGTTGAACACTCTACAGGTTGGTTTCCCAATAAAATAGGTAATGACAGAACACAATATGATGAAAATTAGAGTCTATAAAACAATTAACCATTTTAAATTTACAAAATTATAAACAAATCTGAGATAAAATGGACTAGTACAAAGACCACATACTTGACCAAGACTGTCTTTTGCTCAGAAACTTTACCGTTATCATTGTCTTTTTCCTGCTTTAAAGGAGCACCCTCAATGGTGCAGTGCCATCCCTGACCTAACTGGGCCCCTAAGCAAAGTGTTAAATGGTAACGACAGAACAAAATATAATGAAACATCACAAAAGATGAAACATGCAGCATGAAGTGTGCAGAGACGAGAGGGTGCGTTGTCGTGCAAAAAAATAAAAGTTTGCACCATTGCTTAAAATTTTTTTAATCCAGAAATGTTACCTTAGGCTATTCACTACAGCTACACAGTTAAAACAAATCAAATCATCATTAGGGCACTTTTATGTTTAGAGGGAAAAAGGGTAGGTGCTCTAACACCACCTAGTGTCTTTTTGTGCACATCCTTGATTTAAAGTTTTATAAAACTGCAAAAATAGGTATATAGTTTAAATCTGTGGGAAAACCCTCCAAAACATTTAAAGCTTTTATTTACAGATATTTATGGGAATAAACCAAATTTCCTCCCTACCTATGTGTGAGACCTGACAAAATGTTTGTTCACACACCTATTTTTTTCACACTTCCTGCTTAGATTCAACGTAACCGCTAATTTGTTTCCACGGAAACCACAAACTTCAAACAAAGTGTTGCGATTAAACCAGCTGTGAAGAGCCTCTCTATTAACAATGTCTGAGTTTCAAGCTTCGGCGGGTACCTCCAACATATTACCTCTTGCTTTCCCTAAAGGAAAGGAAAAGTATTGTGAACTATGTGAAAGAGAAGCGTATTTACAATGCACCGAGTGTCGTGTTACCTTCTATTGGTAAGCTTGCTCCGTAGCTATCTTGTCTAAACATTTTACGTCTGTTAACACCTTAAAAATACTAGCAGTGTTAGAGCAATTTAAAAGTGCAATACCTATATTAAAATTAATCTGTTTTTAGCAAGGATACGCGGCCCTCCCGCTAGGTGGCGGTGTAAGCTACACATTCAGAATATATCAGCAGGGTGTTGATGTGGCTGCTGTTATGAAGAAAAAAAAACAGCTGGAAACCAAATTACGACAGTGTAATGATATTTTGGTTTACCCTTATGCTGCTGTTATTGTTATCTCAGTGTCACTAAACAGTATTCCTTGGCATGTTTCTTTAGTCTTAAAAAACATTATTGGCCTTTCTTTTTCTGCTTGTAAAGCATAAGACTGTGTTTAGTAAAGCCCTCAGTGGCAGAACAGTGAACAGGAGCATACTGGGGCCCTTCCAGTGGAGATTTATAAAGGATGAGCCACTAAAGCCAGTATCATGGAGCTTACAGCTACTTACTGTGCATGCTTTCTGTTAAACATTTATACAGTAAATTAAATCATAATAAAACGTTGTTAGTAATGGTGCCATTTCACTGGATGACAACATAAGAACTTATGATTCCAATGTTTTTAATAATCAGAATCCCTTATAAAAATCTTACATGCACTCTATCGAAAATCATTATATATTTTATCAGAATCAGTATTGTATGGGAAATAATGAACTGAAGAAAAATGATACACAGTTGTCAAATAATTAATGTATGCCAATACTCCGGTTGCCTTCAGAAGTCATTGAACCAGTAAACAAAGTAAATCTGTGTGTAATTTCATCTTTATATAAATCCAGCTGTTCTAAGAAGGGCTCAGAGGTTTGTTAGAAAACTTTAGGGATCGTATAGCATCATGAAGACCAAAGAACAAATCAGACAGGTCAGATAAGTTTGTACAGAAGTGCAAAGCAGGGTTAGGTTACAGAATAATATTCTGCTCTACATACATCTTATTGAGCACTGTTAAAACCATTATCTGAATATGTAAAGATTTTGGCACAACAGCAGAACTGTTTAGACACGACCATCCGCTTAATGTTGTCGAAGGAGAACATTCACAACAGAAGCAGCTGAGACTCTTTTGGTAATTATGAAGGAGCTGCAGAGATCCATATCCCAGATTGGAAAATCGTTTGTCAGCCAAGGGGAAAGGTGGGAATGAAAGTCATTGGAAGTCCTGATTTCAGTTTTCTGCTGCTGTCTAAAAGGCATTCATCCAAAGGTTTCTTTTATCAGATAAAACCAAACTGGAGAAAGAGTAACACCTCATTTGACCATTAACAAACTACCCCTTATAGGTAAATCATCATACTTGGGAGGCTTTTCTTCAGCAGGGACAGGAAGGCTGTCAGAGTTAAAGAAATTATGTTTGGAGCTAAAAACAAGGCAGTCCTAACTAATCATAATTTTGATCAAACAACCACTCTAATAAACAACTTGATTGATCAGCAATGAATCCTAAAAGCATGGTGTTAATTATCAAATGCACACTTTTTTTTCTTTGTAAGCAAAAATTGAAATATTTTTTAATTTTATTTGAAAAAAGAAGAAAAAAACATGTATCCAGAGACTTTTCAATTACATTGGAGCCAACAAAGAGCTGGCAAACATTTCACTGGATTTTCAGAGCTGATGAATATCACAAAAGTTTTAGCTGTTATTGCAGAGAAAGGTGCTTATAAAATGGATTCATTCAGGGGGGCTTTCATGCGAGGAAGCTAAATAAAATACGTAAAAAAAATGTGCAGTCTTACAACAAAATGTAAAATATGTATAAAGGTGTACATAGTTTTGTAAAAACACATAAATGGTGAACTTAGTTAAATAGTGTAAAACCATAACATTGTGAGTAAAATGGGCCTTCTCACTTTCAGCTGAGCAGCATTCAGAGTCCTGTTTGTGTTTTGTGGTGATGTGGTATGGCCAGATTTGTGCCTGATTAAAAAGACAAATGCAATGGAGGGAGCAAACATCCTCCGGGGAAAGAAATATGCACAGAAGGTTCAGACAGTTTCCCCAAAAGTGTGCAGACGAAAGGACTCAGAAGAACCAAATTACAGGTTAGTTATTGTAGCTTTCAATTAAGTTTGTCCTCCTTGAACTTGGATGGCATCTTTGAATGTCGACAGAATTCAAAAGACTGGAGCTTTAACTCTCATGGATTTAATTTCTTTGGTATTTCACAACATTTGGGACATGCTGGCCTACAGTATTACTTGCAGTGTATGACGAACAAGGGGGTGTTTCTCTGAGATTTTAAGGTAATATTGACTTCTTGGAACTACTGTTGTTGGGACAAAGAGAAAATGTGCGTGGTTGGATGACAGATATATTTCTGCATCTCCTTAGTAATGCTGAGCACCAGCAGGCTGACTGGGTGGGAATCCACGAAAGCATTTGTCAGCTGCTTGGTCCCATACGTGCCCCAACAGATATCCCCACTCAAGCCGCCCTCAGGACAAACCAGCTTAGAAAGGTGTGTGTTTTACAGCTAATCAACATCTAAATGTTGTTCTCTTTGCTCTTTTTTGTCTCTATGATAAGAACCCATCATTCCAAACTCGGATAATTTAAACTAGATAAACTTAATCTCTCACAGTGATTAAAAATATTTCCTTCTTGAAAAAAAAAAAATAATAATAAAAAAAAAATATATA
>JAUZNJ010036916.1:0-36105 GCA_034780135.1 Jordanella pulchra
AGATAGATAGATAGATAGATAGATAGATAGATAGATAGATAGATAGATAGATAGATAGATAGATAGATAGATATTTAACAATTTGAGGTCAAACTTAAACTGTGTGATATGTGAATTGTGTCACAGACCCTTGGCTACACTAACCATTTTGAGAATGCAATTCAATTGAGAGTGATTTCAACTCAACTTAGTTATGTTTATTCAAACAGAACCACAGCAATAGCTCTTAGGTTGTTTCTTAAGAAGGGAATGTCACCAGCCAGTTTTTGTCATTATCAGCCTTCCGAAAATCTAGATCCTATGTGTTAGATCATTTTAACTTACATTTAACCACAAAGAAAAGGGATTAGGAAGGTTAGCAAAGTGGTGCAACAACTAGCAAGTTGCTAATAAAAGATATTTTACCTGTTTTCCATGAGAAATGATTGGCTCTTGGAAGCAAAATGTCAGCACGGGCTGGAATAGAAAATAAAGTTGAGAAGAGGAGGAAGAGACTGAGAAAGTTCCCAGAGTGTCGTGTCCAGCCGTTGACCCCAAAGTCATCTTTCAGAGTCATAGTCCAGCCCATTGCTGCCTCTCTTACTCCTGTGAGAATAAAAAGAAATTCATCACTATATTAATAAGAAATATATCCAGAGACCTCAGCCAGAGAAAACAGAGGAGGGAAGGGTCTGATCATAAGGGAAAAGAAGAGAATTTCACTCAGACTATCTGTTCTATGGATAAAGCTGAGACACAGAAACCTAGAGCTCAGGAAAACAATATGAAGTGTCACCATTAAAATTGAGGCAAATTCACCTACAGGGAACAATGTTTATTTCCAATTTCAGATTAATACATGCAGGAAGTGGAAAAATATACATGCTTCTTCTACTACATGGGCCACAAAAATTATTTGATCAGAAATATTCTGAAGAGATATACTAATACATCTACAGGCAGAGAAAGAACCTAAGGAACAGAAGCCTTTGACTTTGCAGAATCATCGGGTCTTTGTATGTTTTATTTGAAAATCGCTTGTTCCTCGTGCTACTTTTAAACAATCAAAGCACATAAAATTATTCTGGGATTAATAATAAAATAGAATTGAATTGAATTCATAATTGTGTTGTACCAACAGCAGGAATTGGTAGCACCTGATGCCCTTGGAGCCTCGTGCGACGGTGTTTTTACAGGTTTACTCTCCAAAAAGACATTTGTTTTGCTGTAGCACTTGGATTTTGAGGAATTTGTTTGAATTGACCTGTCATTGAACAGAGGTCTCCCTGGAGTATTTTTTGCTTCTCATTTCATGTGCTTGAAGCCCAACATGAAAACAGAACGTAGAAAATTAATATTTTTCTCCAAAATAGGAAAAATTAAAAGATAGTTGTCAGTATTCACATTAGGAAAATGTGATTTAATCTAAATATCAAGATATTTTTTCCAGCGTTTCTTTAGTAAATAGAAATCATGGAAAGGATATTTTTTTCTGTTTCATGTTGTGTCCATTACAGTCCAGAACTTTGAGTTACTGCTGCCTCATTCTGTTTGGAAAAACCGAAATTGTATCTTGAACGACTTTTTCCATGTTCTCATATTGCTTAAATTGAATGAATCAAAAATTATGCAGAGCTGATGATGGCTTAGTGCCTGCAAGTGGGCAGCTAGCTTCATTTTTTTCAGGCTGTTCTGTATTATTCCTAGGACAGTATAGATATTAATTCGAAGTAGCCAAAAATTCAAGATTTGGCAATCCAATATACCTTTAAGCAGCTTTCAGTCCCCAAAGGTCTGCTGGCTCTTTGTTTTAAAATACAGTCAACACGGAATTAAATTAAAGTAATTTCTCTTCTTCTTACTGTTGCCTTTGTCCCATATTTTAATAGCCTGAATGTGTTCTCTGTTCGGTTGACTGAACAACTCACCCTGACACTTGCACATCCACACGCCAATTAGACATCTCTGGTTGCTGATTACTAGCCTTCCTCTCTCACAGCAGTGTTTGGAAAGCATACCTGACTGCCCCCACAAAATACTGCTGCCACCACCATTCTCTACTACATATAATGTTGTGCATGCAGAAAAAAAAGTTTATATTTTCTCTCATGTGAGGGTTGCAGCTTTCGGAACCCTAAAGGGTTTCATTGCAACTGTTAATGGGATTTTTTTAGAAGATAATTTCGATGATTGCTTTTCTGTTGCATCTTGCCTGTAGATAAAAGACTTTTGGGAGTGTAAACCTAATAGCTATTCAATCTGCAGATTCTTCCATCTGTATTGTGGATCTCGTTAGCTTCTTTTAGTTGCTTTATCAATTTAAAGCTTTTGTACTTGTGCAGTTTTTATTTAAGGGTTGTTAAAGCAAAGGAGGCTGAGTAAAATTGCATACCACACTTTATCTGTACAGGAAATGTACTTTGTATCTTTATTTTCTAATTTTCAGTCATTGGTCTTTCATAAAATCCATAAAACAACTGCAGATGTGTGGTTCTCATGTAACAAAATGTAAAAGTTCAGAAGGGTACAAATACTTTGCAAGTAGAACACAGAACAAAGGTTAGTTTATACTTTTATTTTTTGGAAAAGAACAGCCATTCCACAGCTAAACATCTGTGTCAAAGGCTGCATGCCATGTTCTTACTGGAAGCAGAAAACCTGCAGATCAGCAGTGTGGCTCAAACAATAATATGCAGCCGACTGGAAACCACGATCTGATGGAATGCAGTCTGTTGCCCTGTCTCCTGTGCTCCTGGTTTGGTGCCTACTTACTGGACTGAAGTCAGTGAGAATCATGAGATTATCATGAGGGAACAGATGAGCAGAACTCAACAACCCTCAGTTTCACAGGTGGTCATAACAATTAGGGTTTGATTAGATGTTTCTAAATAAAAGGAAAAGGCTCATTTGGTTTGCCAAGGTACTAAACAATCAGCATGTAATCCTCCAGCCTCTCTTTGAATAAGCCAAACGCTCTGTTCTATTCAAGGGGAAGCAAACACATTTGACTCCGGCCTATATCCGAGAAATGCAACCTTACTCTTTGGATTTCTACAAAATTATAAAGCCAGCTAGCTTGTATAGTCTCCGTTAATATTCACACTTCAATCCCCATCTTGTCTTTGTGCTCTGCATTTGATATGGGCTGGTTAACAAGGCTATAAGTGTTTTTTCCACATTGTAGTGCATGTAATTGCTTTTGATTGCAGGCAATAAAAACACAACAATCCATCCCTCCTCTCTGTGCCTCACAGATAAATTCACAGAATGTGATAACAGTGAAAGCACAGAACAAACTATGATGCAAAATTTGTTTGTTTATTTAAGGTTTTGTTGGTTTAATTTACATTTCACTGATTTTGTATTAACATTCTCTGCTTATCTAATTCTGTTCTTCCCTAATGAATTTGTTCCCCACAGATCAGTTCCAACCTTTTAAGTTATCAATACAGCAAGGAAGGAAATTAATACATATTCTGACAGACTCCAGATCAACATCAACAGAAAATGTGTTGATAAAACTATTATTAACTCCTGAACTCTGATCCAGAACCACATGTATTCTTGGGTATACAGATAGATGAAAGGATTAAGCCTCAAGCTAAGCACAGTTGGTATTAGGGTTGACCTACTACATTTAAATAGGTTAGCATTATGACTCTTTTTAGATTTATTTCTTTATCCAAACTTCTCAGTAGATCTTTGTTCACTTGTTGTTTTCATAAGCACTATATTAATTATGTCTTTGTTCTTCCTGGCTATCATTATATACATCTTTGTGTGCTGATCTAAAATCTATCCGATTTCTGGTTAGAAGGATTAAATTATCCTGATCAAAATCACTTCCTGATACTTACATTTTTTCAGCACCAATGGTTTGTTACAGAGATGAAGAATATATTTTCACAGCCAAAATCTATCAACAGGCTTTTTCATGTGGAAGGCTTTTATACTTGCATGTTAAGCTACATAGGCCACAGTTGAAAAACGTACTATGACAATTGAAGATGTTCAAAGAAAAGCACTGAGTTTATGAAGCAGGTAAAAAGCCTTTTCATGTACCTAATTAACTGGAACCATGCTGGAATGTATTATGAGCTGAATCATCCAAAAGTAACATCAAAACAGAGGGTAACATTAGGCTAGCACTTTAGCAACCTCCACATGAAGACCACATCAGTAGAGAAAGATGTGGGTTTATTGACGACTGTAGCCATTTTTTTCTCCCGTCAAATAAATCTGTAGAAACTGGAGATAAAGCTCTGCATGTTTTACAGGATCTACTGTCATAACATCATCACAGCTCTCTAAACCTAGCTAACCAACATTGGAAAATCATGTTAAAACTAACTGTCTGAAGCAGAAATAGAGCTGGACAGTATTTTAATATCAATATATATTTTGATATGGTTTATATCAACATTGGTGATATGATTTTTACACATATTTCTGATATTTCAACATACATCACATATCTATAAACACAGCATTTATCACTGACGTATTTTCCACGTTTTCATGTAGTTTTATGTATTTTTGCTTCGAAAGCTGATATTTATTAAATCTTATGTTGGAGGAGTTTTATAAACATTGCAAAAACATTTGTCATAAGTTTGAATAGACATCAGTTGTCGGCATTCTTGACAGTCTTTTAAGGTTTTAATATTTCTGCATCGATATTGAAATTATATCTTATTGGCCAAAATTAAAAGAATTATCATGATATAAACTTTGGTTATATCATGCACCCCTGAGTTGAGACTATATATGTTTTCCTGTTTAGAAAAACAGAGAGTGTTCCTGCTTATTACTTCATTTCCTACTGCAATGCTTAACACAATCACTGCACTACCATAGACCATGGAAAGGTAGTGTTATTTAGTGTGAGGTTTTTTTTTATTTTTTTGCTATTCCTATATACTGATTTTATCACAATATTGAACTGGAACTAGGTGTTTTAAATAAGTGGTATTAATAAGTAGTAGAAACAAATCAAATTCTGAGGTAGAAGTTGACAGAAAATAGTGTGCTTTTAGTCTGGTAAAGAGTGAGTGATCTAATGTTTACCGAGTGTACAGTCTCTTTCAGAAATACATTTCCACCCCTAAACCCACAATGAAGTGCTGCCTCTCTGTTTCTTCTTAGGATTCACAAATCCCAAAGTCATAAATATCCTACACAGCTTTAAATTTTCAAAAGCCAGCCAGCACTGTGGGACAGCCAATGATGTGTGTCATCAACATCAACACAGTCATTTAATCTGAGTCAAAAGTCCCCCTAGATTGTTCTTTTCACCACATTTAAAAGGGATGTTAGCTGAAGTTTAAGCTTGGAATTTAAATCATGTCTCTTAAATTCTGACTCTTTTTGTCACAAAGAATTTTCAAATCTTTTTTTTTAACGCTTGCATATCTTGCCACTGCTGCTACAAACCATACGTCATCACCATTTTACTGCTTTGATCGGTCAGGTGATGCAGGCTTCTGATTATTTACTTGCTGACTTAGGGGCTTCGCAGAGGTGAGCTGCGGTCCTTTCAAAGAACACATGGATATAGTTAAAACACAGGACCCTTTACATAATCAAGAAGCCTTTTGGGTCAGAATAAATCCAAATTATATGTATTTTATTCTTTATCCTTTTTACAAAATTGCTTTTGCTCCCCAAAGACTATGTTCACAGCTTAGTTCCCAATCAGGCCTTTGCAAGACGACTGACTGTATTATGAACCTTTACAACATTTGTAATTAAAAAGTGTTTAGACTTGGACCAGCCAGTGCTAAAACTCTTACATATCTACACAATTCACTAACTTTAAGTGCAAAAGATAACAAAGCTAAAAAAAACAAAGATTAATTAAACAAAATTGCTAAATTATTACAGTTTAAAAATGAAAACGAGCATGAAATGGTTGTTTTTTACTTATTCTTTTTTATTCCACATAAATCTCACTTAAAAAAAAAACATTAGCATATTCTAACCTCTTAAACAACTGAGAAACCAAATGAAAACATTCACAGCATCACATTTTAGACTTTTAATGTGCAGAGAAGCCCCATTTTGAAAAAAAAAATGCATGATATATAAAACACACTGTACCTGTGTAGGGTCAACTCCAGTCATCCCTTTGGGTGATATTGTTAGCAGAGTTGCAGACGACACTGGCCTAGAAGATTTTAGCCAAGCACAGAGGAGGCGTCTGAAGATGTTAGGTCTGGCAGGAATGGTAAATTGCCTGTGCCAAGCCTTCTGCTTGCAGCATCATGCAATAGCTTAATCCGGTACAAATCAATGTGTCGTGGGCTGGGACTATGTCACACCTCCTGCAGCAACGAGCACCTTCGAGGTGCTAACTCTGTCAAGCGCCCACTCACTCAAGTACCAACAAGAGATGGTCCAACCAGCACGGGGAGCTGTAAAGGGTCTGAGGAGAACAAAAACAGAGCAGAAATAAAAGAGATATAAGCATTTGACCAGAGACTTGTAAAATTGTTGACATAAACTTACTTCAGGATAGTTGGAAAGCTACAAGCATAAAAAAAGAATGAAAATAGATTGTATTTGCTCATGACCCTGAACTGAATCTCCTTTCTTTTTACAACATCAAAAGAAACTGGAATAAAAGTATGACTTTAGGATTAACAAGAGTCTCATTTGGTTTTCTCTTTCAAGATAACTTAATCTAAGAGCAATATTCACAGAGAGTGTTTGGTCTAAAAACAAGTATTAATATTATTTTTTTTTTAAGACTCAGTGCAGCACTAAAAAAAGTCAAGTCATGTCAGTGTGCACAATTTTAATGAAGCAAAGGGTGTTGTTTGTGAATCCTTAAAAAAGCAGCATAACCGTCTTTTGTATTTATTTCTAACAACAATCTGGTATCAAAGGTAGAAGATAAGACTTTAGGATATTTGCTCTTTTTTTGTTATTCAGTGATTAAATAGGAGCCCTGCAGCCAAGTCTGTTCATCGAGCTCACTCACAAGAAACGTATTCTATTAACACCCTCTGCCTCTAGTCCTATTCACCCCCCAGTACTTTCAACAGCTCTGCAGTCTGCTTCCCAACTGACCTGAGTGTTCACACCCCCGAGATCGCCGGATTCCATCGACCCAGAACTTATTACCCATGGATTTTAAGGGCCTTTTAGTCGTCATTTTATTGTTGTTCAAATTAGCTTGTTTCTGCAGCTGCACTTGTATTCTTGAAGGCTGCCTATCAAACAAGATAAATTAAATCTACTATTGTAGACAAAGCACAAAGGCATAAAGATCTTACTTTCACCTCAAAACAAATAAAATTGGAAAAATATACTTTAGACAAATATTTAATTTGATCTAAATCTTTGTAATACAGTCAAACTGTTTTTATGTCTCGCTATTTTATTAAAACTATAAATGATAAAATCTATAAAATCTTCTGAGAGTATAATTCAATTATCCTGTGTATCCTTTGGCATTAATTTATATTATTCAAATTTGAAGAATTCACAGAGCGGAGCAGTTTCTGCAGAGCTGCCCAGACTTCCATCCCTTTACACCCCTTCTCCAGCTCTTCAAGAAGCCTGAGACATTCCGAGGGCAGCTGAGAGACACAGCCCATCCAGCGTGTCCTAGGCCGCCCACCGGCCTCATTCAGGTGGTATATGCCTTCAGCAGCACTTGAGGGAGGTGTCTAGGGGCATCTGAACAAAATGCCTAAGCCATCTCTGTTGACTACCTTCAATGTGAAAAAGCAGCGGCTCTATGTCAAGCCCCTCCTGGATGGTTGAGCTCCTCATCTTATCTCCAAGGTCCATCATTTACTTGAAGCCTATCGTGTCCCCGTAAACTAACGAATACCCTGATGCTTGAATACGGTAATCATTATGGACAATTTATAACACCAATCTGAATCATAGCTGGGAGTCCATTCCTCCAAATCACAGCCTTCAGGGTATGACTGTCATTTACTACATGGATGTTGAACAGTGTAACTTTCTCTATTTAATACTCATTATTTCTTCATTTCACTTTGTAATCAAATATTAGATAAAATTATTCCTAAAATGTACATTTTGAAAAAACTTTTTTGCTACCCCTGCTAATGCACATCATGGAGGTCAGCTGTAGATCATCTTATAAAACTAAATCATTATTACTGACTTTCTTATAGCAAAAAATACTTTGATTTGTGAGAGAGACAAATAGAAAATAAGTCTTCAGTATAATGGTTCTTAAGTAAAAATATGTAATTAACAATAGCCAATAATTAAATAAAAGTTTCATCAATTTGATGCATTTATCCCAACGTATACAGAATTTTTTTCCAAACTGAAATATTCCTGTTTCTAATTAATTACATCTGTAGCACCTTTTGCTTTCCAAACATCCTCCACCTTTTGCATTTGAGAATTTAGATTTGAGTTAAAATGATTATGTTTAGAACTTTCTTGTGCATTTAAAGTTCTGCAGCATGGAGTGGGGGGCGGGGTTATTGCCTGGATTTGAATTGTTGAATTTTTACATTAGAAATACAACTAAGGATATTAACAGGTAGTTTTATGACCTTTTAACACTTTGGTCGCAATTGGCCTTAAAATAAAATCCCAACAGTTTTCTTATAAGTGTACAGATGTGACCAAGACCAGACCATAAAAAAGGGTTTTTGAGACTAAGACGTCTTGACCCCTGCAACAATGGTGTTGAAGTCCCGCCTCTTGACCTACCCCAAAGAAAAACCTATAACTTTAGCTTTCATAAGAGAACACCCTGTAGTTTGAAGTCTGAGACTTAAAAGCAGACTTTACTGAACAACAAAGCTTTTGCTTTGCAGTGTCACTACACACAAGTGTATGTGTTTAGTTTAGCCCATCAGTTTCTCAGGGTGTCTTCCACTCCATGTGTGATGCAGTATATTAAATCTGTTTTTGTTTCGGCTTCCAACTTAGTAAACAAGAAGCTGACAAATATTCCCACTGCCAAGCTTAGATCTCTATTTTCAAATAGGCGAGCTACAAAGTCACACAGTTTAGTGGAGCTGATATTTCTGCAGCCTGCGTCAGTGGGAAATGAAGACCTACATATCTTGCCAAATTAAGAGCACAATAGTAACACAGGGATTTTAAAAGCAATCACTAAAACCCTATGCTTATATGAACAAATGTCAAGGTTGCCCATTCGTTAATATGGAGGATGTTTTCAGGATGTTTTTCAATTTTTAAATACAAAAAATATCTCAAATGTTTGCTAAGCATTATTGAAATAGAAATGATTAAATTTGAAAGCTTCTTCGAAGATTTTTAACAGACATACAACTGAGACTAAGCTACAATGCTTTCGCAAAAAAAACCCACATATAGCTAATACAGGCTGTTTTTGCAGTTCTTTTAAGAAACTGAAAATCATTTTTCCGGTCTGTTGAGATGCTGCATGTGGTACTATCTGAAAGGGGTAGGTATCTCAACCTTACCAGTTCCTCAAACAGGCCTTCCTCCAAGAGCAGCTGCTCCTGAAGATGGGGTTATCAACTCAATCAGCTGCACATATATCACTGTTTTGAAAATACCATGCTTCTTTCACCCTGCCTCTCTGTGCTGCAGATGCAGGGGTATGACTAGTAAAGCAAGCAGACAGAATAACAACATAGATACCAACCGGGAGGAATTTTATACATCTAATTCGAAATTCTACCTACCCTTCCATGGGTTGTTATTTACAATAGCTATTTAAATCTTAAAATCAAGCGTCTTAGGACTCAGATTCCAATTCCAATTACAACAAAGCTTCAAACTGACATTATTGATTCCAATTTTCACGGTTTGAATGTGTGATAGCTAATATGACTTATTTAAAGTGTTTTATCATTTTGAAGTGTCATCTTTTTTGCTGATTGTATTTTATTGATTTTTATCTACCTTGACACCACTGAAACTCATGGTTCTCTAGCAACAGGCTTACAGATGATCAAATAGTGATGAAAAGTTATGATAAAACCCAGATTTTAGTCCACTTCTAAAGGTAACTATACCAGTTAAAATTTCTGCTACCTTACCCCTCCACAACTGGTGGTCAAAATTACCATTAACTAAACCCCTTTATGGTGATGTCACAGTTGAAGCACCACAATCATAGTGGTTTCTGGGTAGGCAGATCAATAAAGATTTTTCCTTCAGAGCAGACCTGGGCATTTTATGGCCCACAGACCAAATCTAGCCATTTCGATGTCCACAGCCAGCCTTAGTGCAAAGTGGAAATCAAACATTTGTAAGATGTTGCATTCCTTTTGACACACCAGCTTTTATTTTTGTTGAGGTTTGTTTTTTTCCTAGATAAACACCCAATATTTCCTGCAGAAGTGTGCCATTGTAAGCACGTCAGTGCACCATGAGAGAAGTTCTTTCTAAGAAAATGTCAGTTTATGCTATAAGAAAAAAAAAGTGTCACATTTGGATTTGGGGTGTAAACACATGCTGGGTCTAGCATTTTTATTTTAATGACTTTCAGTTAAAGTAATAAAATATTTCCAAATCGTGAGGAACCATCCCTTTTAAATCAAGGAAGGTTAGATGAGACGATTGATATTTTAGAAGAATGCGAGGCTTCACTTCTAACACGAGTGCCATGCAGAGGAACAAAAAAAAAAGCAGTGTGGGATAAAAAATATCTTTTTCTTTCATTGTGGGCACCATCTTTTTTATAGTGAGATTTATTTGTTTGGAGAAAGAGATGAAGAAACAAAGAGGAAAAAGCTTAACAACCCAAACAGAAAGAGAGGAAAGGGAACGAGAACAACGCAGATTAGGTGCAGAAGTGTGTTAGGGACTCCTATTGAAGGAGGTTCAGAAGCATCAGAAAAATCATAAACTTGAAGGAGCCTGTATAATTTAAGTGCTTAATTAGAATGCAATTACAGCAAATACATTAGAACATTCTACTACACAACACATTATTACTATTTAAAACAAATTTCAAGTTAAACACGGAAGATAATTTTTGTTGTCTCATTTATACTGTACATTTTTCAATTATATTCCTCATATAATTACCAGAGTGTATGACCCATGATTAAACAGGGATAATTACTACTGTGACATTTTTTGTATGGAGGGACATTGAAGCATTGAAGCTCTGTGGGCTATTGCTGCAATCCTCACTTAGCCAAACCTGCTTTTTGAACATTTGGATTTTAACAGGACCCTTTCCAGGCTTTCATTTGTGGATTTTTTAATGGCTTTCGGGACAATCTTATCTCACACTTTAATTAAGAGACTCTGTGAGAAGTTTGTTTTTTCTTAATTATCTGGGGATCGAGCTTGAATTGCTTTTAGTGGGCATTGATGAAGAATTATTTCGCAAATTCTAAATATAATTAGGTCATCCTAAGGCTGTGTATTGTCACCTTTACTTTGTCATTTTGTACACAAACATGCACCAAGGTTTGTCGTGCTAACGATTCTGTTTTTTGTCAGTCTGCCTAAGGAGAACAGAGGCAGCCACGGCCTAGTGACAGATGACTACATTCCACTGTAGTGTGATGAGTCATGCTATCATTTTAACATCGATAAGGCAGATATGATGTTTAATTACATGAGGAAAGCTCAACAAATTGAGATCAAGGGTCTTATATTAGGACGATTTAAGATGAAAAATGTAACTTTGAAGCTATCTGTGCCACTCTTTGCGAAACAACTCATCAGTCCCTTTTTGAATTAGAAAATTGTTCAATTTTCCTATTAAACAAAATGTAATGATTTTCTATCATGCCTTTATTGAATCAGTTTTAACACTTTCCTTGGTGTCATGGTTGTACACACAACCCTTCAAACAGAGGAGTTCCCTTCATCAGAATGACAGACTGGTTGTTGGTGAGTCCAAAAAATCAGATACATCCCTGAATATAAGTCTTGTACAATAGATTTCAATTTCAAAAACGAGGCTCATTCCATACACTGGGAATTTTAGCTCCCTCCCTTAATGTGGAATTTCTTAAATGTTTTAAGAACAATCTTTCTTTTGTTGCAGTTACGAAAATTAACAAGTTGAAAGGAACTTTTTAATCTCATTCTCCTCTTTCTGTCCTGCTCTGATTTGAGCTTGAGCTTTTATATTTTACAACGTGTGTGTGGGTGAGTGTATATTTATGTCTTGAACCACAGCATAATGCATAATTTACCAGCTGGTATAAATAAAGTAACGTTGAACCTTGAACATGCTGGTTAGACCACGGCACTTAGTTAAATTTGATACATATTTTGAGGCATTTATATTGTAGACTAGTATGAAAAATACTTTTCAATATTACATTTCTCTTTAGAAACAGTTTGAAGGCATTTAAAGACAGAAGCTACTTATAAAATACTAAAGTGCTCAATTTTCTTACAACCATGAGCCCAGTTTGGATCAAGAATGTTTACAAGGTAATAAAACTCTATCAAGGCCCTAGATGGATTTAAAACAAAAAAAGTCATTGAGGTAAAAATGACATTTTACAGTTACAGTTTTTAAGTTAGAAACAGTATGTCTATTAATTGGGCAACTACAGATTTGTACCAATGCAGAAGGACTAATCAACTCTTATTGTTTTAACTGCATAAAACTATAAAGAGATGAAAACAGATAGCACCCTTTATATTACAACATTTTATGAATTGGAATTGAAATAACAGTAAACCATTTTAAATATAACATTATTTTAACTTTATAAATAAAGAATTAACAGCAGATATAAGCAGTAATCTATATTCTCTTTTGAATAAAAGCAGTTAGCTCATGGGATGCATTTTAATAACAACTCTGTTTCATATCTGTAAAAGTGTGGTAATTTTTCTCTCTGGAATTAAATTGATATAAATATTATGGCTCATTCTTGTTTTTGAAAACAGATACTGATCAAATAATGCAAAGAAAATCGAACACCATGAAGAAAATCCTTATGCCATGATGCTAATGGACATGTTTTCTTCATCAGTCTGGTTCAAGTTTAAGAAAGAGAAAAATAAATGGAAAAAGCTGTGTTAAAAATGTATCACTTTTGCTAAACTTTTCGAATTCAGATATTTGACAAAGGAAGGAATAAATTGCTGAAGCGACTGATCAGAGTTCAGCCTCATATCGTTATAAAAAGAAACCCAGAGAGTCAGAAGCAGTCATGCATTTTAAAGATATGTTGATGTACTTTAATGTTAACAGACATGGCTGTTAAAAAGAGAGAAGTACCTTGATGTACCAAAGCTGCTTCAGGCATATGAAAAAAGTGTTAAATTACACAGCTAGATAGCCATGCACCATTTACTCTCATACACACTTCCCACCGCTCAATGCAGGCAAATGATTCAATGGCCTTTGGAGAAATCTGACGCTAATTGATGCAATGCCTAAAACAAAGTCAGAAGTGCCGTCTCGTTAGCTACATAATTCTCGCTCAATATTTTTCCCACCATAAATTTTTCATCAAAGACAAGAAAAGAATATCTGGTAGGTTAAATTAGAAATGAAGAGTTACAGCACAAAACCTGTTTCATAAGAAGTCTTTCACTGTTTTGAAAAATACATTGCTGTGCAAAAGTATTCACACCCCTAAACTTTTGCATGCTTTTATCACATATATTACACAAACTTTTCCATGTTAAACTGACAGTGTTTTGTGATGGACAACACATTGTAATCCATTGATTTTCTTTTGAACTACAAAGCTTTTCCAATGATAGCTTTCCTGCTGAGTTCAGGAAATCAAAAACCATACTGTCCATATTTTGGGAGTTTTTAAATAAAGGATTTAATAAAGTTCTGTTAGATGTTTATAGGTTGGGATATTGTTGGTCACCTCGATCCTGCTTTAAAGCCTCATCTCCTCTTCAATCTGTACTATTTGCTCTTTGATATTAAGGGTGCTTCTGGTAAAATAGTGAGTCTGAATTTAACATAAAAATGTAAAAATAAAAAATCTGATAAAGTTAAGGATATAGTTTTATGAAATTTAAAAAACAAATACATAGCCTGAAAGTCTACCAAAGTCTAAACTCTTTTAAACTTAACATTGAAAAAATCACAATAATGAAACATATAAGAACGAATAAGCAAGATAATAGGGTTAAAACAAACATGAGAAGAAAACACAAGAAAAGAAATAAAAGAATTAGAGCCATTGCAAATAATGAGGCTGCGTTTCGCAGCCGTTCCACCTGGCATCCCTGCCCCACCTTTCACTCTCATTAAAAAAAAGCTTATAATTAACACAGAAATGGTTGTAATCCTGGTTACTCTGTCTCCTTATTCAACTGATAGGCTCCTCTCCTGGGACTAAAGTATGCAGGTAAGCGTATCTAAGTCCCGACTGCCTTAGATCCAGAGGGGATCGTTGTCCAGAAAGGGAGCCATCAGTGTGAGCAAAGAGGAGCAGCTTGACAGCGTCAGGATTAATTTTTGAGAGGCCTGCTTGCTGAAGCTTGCAGATAACATGGGTCAGCAGTTGCAGAGACACCTGGACCCTGAAGCCATGGGTGTCCCTCTGGAAAATAACTGTTAATGCACGGTGGGTGGGTGGTGAGTGTATTTACTTCTGTGTGTACGTGCATGTGTGTGTGTTTGTGTGTGCATTTGTATGTGTGTGGGTGGGCTGGAGGTGGAGCTGGTACTTGCTTAGCCTGCAGAGAATATCCAGAGACCGCTGAAACCTGGAAAAAGTCAATATGTAGAGGAAAACGAAGAGAAGTAGAGAACTATATGATATTAAAACTCTGTTACAAGGGAAAAGTTGTCGTGGTGTAAAGTCTCTTTATATATATGAAATGATGAAACCTGGACAGATTCAAAAGTCCAAAAGTTTCTACCTTGTTGAAGCATGAGAATGTTTTAGGCAAATGAGAGAAGTTAACTCCTGGCTTTATTATTTAATCAGAGTCTACAGCAGCCCTTCTTTTTAATTCACTGTAAAACTTAGTCTTTTTCATTTTAACTCTAATGATAACGTATATGGAAAAATAAAATATGAACTCAAATAAATTCAGCTGAAAAACGAAAATGGTGAAAGCAATCATAGTGGCTTTCTAATTTTAAAATTATTGGAAGAATGAGAACAAGAGCAGGTGATCCACCCTGTGTCCTATAATAATTTAACTTCTGATCTAACAAGAGTGTACTGACTTTTTATAGATTTATCCACCAGAAGATGTTGTAATATAAACAAACACAATAGAAACAATGAGATCAACCAGTTCTGGGGAGCAGATACCAGTTTACCTGTGGAGTTCTGAGAAAAGGAAAACAAAAATTCTCAAATCTTAAGGAAAGGCAGAATTACTCTGCTCAGAGTACATAATCCTCACGGTGGAGATTTTAAGCACACACAAAGTAAGAACATATGATATCCCAATGATAGTCAAATGTGGCCTAGTTCTTTAAAAGTGGTGACCTTATCCTCCATGATCTTAAACAGGATAGCGAATCTGCATTTTAACTAAAAGCAGGACAGCCAATTAATTTTCTTTATTAACAATAACTAAACCATAAATATTAAGTGCTAAATAAATATAACAAATATTACATGGACAGATATAGAGATATTTTCTAAATGAAACAGACTTTGGAATCCAAGTGGAAAGAAATTATTTACTTTTGAAAAACATATGGAGAAAATACATTTCTGGAGTATTGCATATTTTTAGAGTAAGGCACATAAGAGAGGCTCATAAAAAGGTTTGAAGCAAAAAGTCTGTCAACAAGACCATAATAAATTAGGTAATGCATCCTTATGCAGGGAAAGAAAATGGAACGAGAACAAACAGAGATTTCCCAGGCTTTCAGAGCTGGAAAGCTGGCTTACAGTTCATGCTGCATGTGTATACCAAATGTCTCTGTATACGGTTAGATATACAAGCAATACTCTCTGCACACATCCCTTCAAAATGGTCTCCCTGCAAAACAAAAAGAATAATACTAAAAATGTGTTCAGTTAGTTTACTTGTTTTTATTAAACATCTAATTGTCACAATTATATAAACAACCACTTTAATAGTAGTAAAAACTTATTCCAAAACAACTCCAACCTTTGGTACCTGTTAGAGATCCACTTTTAGTAACTTTAAATATTTCTGTATTTTTCATGGCTTTTGTATCTTAAAACATTTTTTTTATGATGATATTTGATATTTTTGTCTGTTACTCCCATAGATACAACCAAAGAACTTATAATTGGTGCCACTGGAAAACTCCTGAGTCTTCAGTTCTTTAAATAGTTTTGCTAAAAGCCAATAACTGTTCTATAGTGATGAATATATAAGAATTATCTTAGTTCTAAATGCTCTAAATTGTAAGTTCTCATTTTTCTCTGATCTCTAATACAGTGTCTCAAACCACTACAATGACTATATTTCTATTGTGAACTGATATTTTATTTCCTGCATAGACTAATGCAATTATTAAAATGTGATTAACTGTAGTGTTTTTCTTGCATGTTAGTACATTCCTAGTTTAGTTTGGGCCATGCAAACCAGATGTGTGTACAATATGTAATGGTCTGCTATAGTGGATGTTTTTGTACCAACTATTGGTAAATTTTTACCACTCATGAGAGGTTACATACCTGCTTTGACCTCATGAATTTAAAGTCATTTGCTATACAGTACGGAAGGACCTAGTAAAAGTCATCAAGCAGGATGTAAAGGATCCCAACAACAGAGTTTGTGGATTGTCTCCACATGAACTTTGACTTTCCAAGTAAGTAAATGAGGTTATGTGACCTCTGTATCTGTGAGTTTAGAACTACAATCAGTTGGATAAAATAGGCTAATATTTAGAATTGGGCATTATGAAGCTATTTATCTTCTTGTACTTTCCTACAAATAATAAAGAAATGGTTTAAGAGCTTGATTACATGGCAATATCTTAACATCTAATGGAGGTAAAAAGGGTAAAGTTGGTGGAAATCTCCAAAGGAAGACACGAGTACCATCTTCTGAGATGATTGGGAAAAAAGGCTCCTTCTCACTTAAAGTACAAATGATCAGAGGAGCCATCGTCCCAGTCAAATTTAAGGGTTAATTTTCTCTGTTAATAAAAAAGAGAAGGGATAAAAATACAAACCAACATTTGCACTTAACTCTGTGTCTATCAGATAACAGTCCAAGAAAGCCATAAAGAATAAGACAACAAACTCACTACAGGTCAGTTTCATTTATAAAGACACAAGATGTTAAACGATGTGATGAATCTATGCTCTCTGGTTCATATTTTGATGGACCAGGGATAAACACTGTGAAGCTCTGTGTTTTAAGGAGGCCTGGGTATATATGCAATGTTTGTGCCAGAAAGAGTCACTGGACACTAAAGGAGCACTGTGTAATTGCTGTGTTTGTTTAAAAGGTTATCAAAGTGGATCCTTGGATGTGTAGGAAAAAGGCTAGTTTAGTTTCTTTTAATGGGAACTATGAGGTCAGTCAGAAAAACAAACAATAACACAGCTTTGTTTACTCAACTATGATTTCCCAAGGGCTCAAACTTTTACCACGTTAATGTGGTTTAATTTAAGAGAATACGTACATTAGAAGAGCATCTATGCAAGTCAGAAGAGAGTTACCTGAAACCTAAAAAATTATTTTACTTGTTAAATGCGAGTAAAATAAGATGAGTAGTTTAAAATAATGAGAAATGGCTTAACATGGATATTTTTTTTAGTACTACAGCAGATTTACAGTAAATATGTATTTTTATAAAAGCTGTTTCAGGGGCAGATGTGAAAGGCAGACAGCTGATTTACTCTGCAAAATAAAAAAAATGCATCACTGCAAGTTTTTCATCAGTCACAAGTGCCAGTGTCATCTGATGCTGATGAGCAGGAAATGGAGAAGATAGAAACCAATTTGTCACACACTATATGGGTGTTTATGTAGGGGGTAGCATGAAAGAGAATAAGTGCTCTGTTTTGGCAAAGACAATTAGGCTCTCTTGTGTGAGCACATTTCACTGAGCAATGCTCATTTCATGAACTCTTCAGAAGAATACACAATCATTTGAGAAGATTGCAGTGATTGCATCAAACTCCTCATATCTAACATGACACGAAAAAAACAATAAAACAGAAAAGCTGACATAAAATGT
The DNA here is from genome assembly GCA_034780135.1 of Jordanella pulchra. Lineage (NCBI taxonomy): Eukaryota > Metazoa > Chordata > Actinopteri > Cyprinodontiformes > Cyprinodontidae > Jordanella > Jordanella pulchra. The sequence continues at coordinate 18,053 of JAUZNJ010036916.1, forward strand.
TTTGCTGGAACACCCACCGGCACACAATTAATAAAAGAAAAAAATAAATGTATAGGTGATAAAGTATTTATCTTTTCCTCATGACCAGAACTTTTTGTTAACTTTTAGGTAAATAAGCAACAACACAGGTTTTAAAACAACTTTATTGTAATCGAGTTTTTTTTTTTAATCTAGTGTAATTAAGCCCTACATTTTGATTTCAAAATGTTTTTTGTATTTTTGTATTTTAATTATCTAATTGTTTTCAAGCCTTGAGGAAATTGTTCCACATTTTTTTCTTTTTCTTTTGTTTCTAATTGTAAAGTTACAAAAAGGTTCATCAGCTTTGATACAATTGAGACTATTGAGACAATGTCAGAATTGGATCTTTTAGAACAATTACTAATGAAGGTGCAGCAACTGGCTCCACTAAGATGTGGAGAATATTAGGAAATAGATTAAATAATGTTTCCCTATAATGAAGAAAAACTTGTAAATACCCACATTTTTCCAATATATTTTTTAGTAAAAAAAACAAATAACCTTTTAAACACAAAGATAATAATGATAATAATTAATTATAACAATATTGCTTTCCATTATACCTTGTTGGCACTAATATGTGATTCTTATTTCCAGACGTTTTTTTTAATCCAGGGGTTTTCAGTTCCAGTCTTCGAGGTCCAGTGTCCTACACCTTTTAGATGTGTCTCTGCTTCAACCTGAATCAAATGTTTGAATTACAGCCTCAGTCTGCAGTCAAGTTCTCCAGAGTTCTGCTAATGACCCGATTATTTGAATCAGGTGTGTTATAGCAGAGACACATCTAAAAGGTGCAGGAGACCGGATTTTATTCAAGCGCTTAAATCCTCTTTTCCGTTTTTATTTGACATTTAGTTTGGCTGACTGTAAATCTTATGAAAACTCTATTTGATGAAAACACATAACTTTAATGTTATGGCATTTTATGAGATTGACCAACTCAAAGTAGCTTATAACTGTGAAGTGTTAGAAAAATGATGCATGCATAATACATTTTAATTAGCCATACTTGATTAAAACAGTACAAAAACTTTCTCCAGCAGTAACAGCTGCAAGCCTTTTGTTATGTTTCTCCTCTGTATTTGAAGACTGAGTTTTGACAGGAAGATCTCATAAGAAAAGAAAAAAATAATGAGGCCAGTCTCGTTAAATTACTCTGAGACATGGATAAAACCTCTAACACTGTCTTAAAATGTAATCTATTGATCTGTGGCCTGAGGCATATCAGGTGGGTACCTGACATTTCTCATCCTCACCTTCTCTATTACATCCATGATTTTCCTCTCATACTTTGTGCTGTGTAAAATTCTCAGGTCATAAACCCCATCCCTGCAAAAATATAGCTTGTTTTATCTTTTAAAAAGCAAAATAGGTGGAATTTGAATTCAGCAAAACTGTCTTGCAGGGGACTCCAGTTTGTCTCCTGTCTGTCTATGAGACAGCATGGATTGATTTAAAATATTTCGAATGGCACAGGTACCTTTTTCTTATGAATAAAACTCCGGGCCCAGGGATTATCAACTAAAAATGTATATATAGCATAATTCATAAAAGAGTGTAGGATAGGATGACATACATGCATACAATAGCTCTTAAGATGCAGTTCAGAATGGCTGACATCCTGATATCCATGTGTTCAGAATGTGGAAGGTAGCCAGAATAGAATGAATCTATGATTTGCAGCTTTTTTTTCAGTTTTTCTTTTTTTTACATTTGTAACACTCGAGATTGCAAAAAATAGATTTATTCATCAATTTAGCAGGATAATTTTCATCCGTAATGTTGCAGGAAGCATAGATCTCTTTATAGAGACAAAACACATTAACTGTAGGTAAAATGTAACAAAGTATAACTCTTTTATCTTTAGTTTACACATATATTGTGTAATAACGTATTATTATATCATAAAAATAAATAATTCTTGCACAATTAGTTATGAATTTATTTTTATTTTTTTTGTAAAGCACCAAAGCCCATCTTTAGGTCCTCCTACAGGTGCCGGCTTATAGGTGAGACAAAAATTGTTTTCTTTATAGAGTTCATTTATTAAAGTTGTTTTTATTAAACTCTGTAAGTTAAACATCTGTTGGGATTTTACACAAACATAAAGCTTGTATCATGTATTTCAACCATGATTTTAGACTAAATACAAATTTTACATTGAAGAAAATATGAGAACAAATAAAAATCTTGTTGCATTGCTACAGTGAGTTTGTGCTAAAATGTCACAAGTTGAAAAAGCATCCATTTCTATGTTATCATATACACAGGACATATTAGAATCCCTGTTTTAGAGAAGCTTGGCACATCCACAGCATGACTTAGTGGTGCTCCCTCTCTAAGCATATGCATGTGTTGTCAAGTTTCACAGAACATACCCTGTACTATCAGGGGGGCAACAAAATGATGCCCTTGGAGGTTTCTGCTATTGTAATGTGGAAGAAGATTGTAAATGAGATTCTATTCACACCAGGAATCTACTTGTTTGGACCGGACTAAAAGCTTTCTTGCCCTCAAATTGTACCTTTTGTAAATTAGGTTTAACTTGCAGTGAAGACACATGCAACAATTGTTGTTCCTATTTAACAGAAAGAGCTGTCAATTCAGTGCAGGTTTACAGACTCTTTCTTTCTAATCTGAATCTTGTAATCTGAATGTGATCCAGCCTTAATCCTGGCCTCAAATAAGCAGAGAAAATGGCTTTCTTGCTGTGAAGAGCAATTTCATCATTTAGAAGTGTAAACAGAAGTGAAAAACAGCCCTTTTTTCAGGGGCTCATTGTTAAGTTAACTGGGCCTAATTTCTACCATCTTAAACGTATCACAACATTCTTTCTTCTGGATGAAGCATTTTGTACATATATTTTGTATACTGTGCCGAAAGCCCTACCAGCTTTTAAAAAATAGTATACATTTGGCGTTCACAAACACATCTGGTCTTTTAAGACTTGAGTCTGTTCAATTTGGCTGTAATTAACATAAATGTGTATAAATATAAGCAGAATTTTCTCTAATCCAATGCCTGATTTCAAAGTGGAAAACTTCATCATCATCCACTGAATGAAGGAGTAGATCTCTCCTTAGTTCCTGACTTAGAATTAGAAAGACACAGTCATAATGATTGAACAATTGCGCGATTGCTTGCATGTTTGGTAAAGCAAATTGAATATTCTTTGAGTTAGATAAAAAGGCTTGGAAACTAACTAACCCTTATGCTCACACCAAATTTGACGTAACTATTGTCTAAATATATTAAATACAAATACAACTTTCAGCAACCTTCAAAATACTGATATTGTTACTTATACTAGTTAATTAAACATTTTCTAATTGTTTTTCTTTTAAGCTTGAAGGTTTTTGTGGTTTTTTTAATATGAAAATGGCTGTAATATTCCCTACATTGGACCATTTTTATTGAATGCAAATGGTGGATTCAACCCATAAAGACAATGCTGTCATGAAGTATTCAGCAGGGAATTGAAAGACAGACAAAATTGGATTTTAAAAAGAATACAGAGTAAAAATAGATTTGTCCCCCTTTATTTATTCATTCTATCTAATCTCGTATCACGTTCAATCTTGTCTTTGTCACTGTGTGCCTAGCTTGGCAGGTAAACCTGCCTATGGATCTCTGTGCTTCAAACTTGAACCTCAACAGTAGGGCAGTTCAGCAAGTTTTATTTAAACAATTTGCATTGGTACATCAAGGGTTGCCATGCATCATTTTTAGCTATTTTAGTTCATAAGACAAAAGTACAGAATATTTGATCAATGAATAATGCTTCCATTTGTTGCAAATACACACTGTAGCCAAGAGGCTTTATAACTGACTTACTCTCAGTTTAAGTATCAGTGACACCTAAAATTTTGACAGGTGGATATGGATTTCACTATAAATTATCTTTTCCCTTTAAAAGATTAAAGTACAAAGAAAAAAGATTTGAATGCTGAAAATAAAAGCCAGTAATACTGGGTTCCTTATACCAATTTAAATCCCGAATATGGATGTTCTTTTTTAAAGTAACAGCTTCAAAGAACAAGTTTTGTCTCAGTTCAGCAGTGAGATTATGTTGGCTGTACTTATGCTGTTTGGAGAAGACAGAAACGGGAGGTTGTTCAAAAACACAATAAGCAATTTGGTGGCAAAAGACATTATTGAAAAAGGAATGCAAATGGACATTTAATTAATTGAAATTATCTCTTTAGTTTTCTTCTGCACAAATAACTTGTCCTTAGATAATGTACTGGGGATTCCTACTCTTTTAGAGTACAGTGATACACACAGTGAATCAGAACTACAGGTTCTGTCTATCAAGGTAACATGTCATGGTTTATTATTTGCTCGGATAAAGAAAGCTCTCACTGAAGGAAGTAAAGTGATAAGTGTATGAAGTAGAAGAGCAAATTTTCTGTGTTTTCTTACAAATTACATGGAAGCTGTTTTAATTAGGCTACAAGTCAAATGGTGAACAAATATAACAAAAATGAATAAAAATGACAAACTATGCATTTGTTAAAAAGACTTTAACAGAATGGTTTTAGGGGTGAATAATTGCTGACCATCCATCCATCCATCCATCCATCCATCCACCCATCCATCCAATCTTTTTTGTATTGTGTGGACTAGTTATATACAGATGTCAATAGTTCGTATGTTAAAGTTACTATATCAATAAAAGTTGAAGATTGTTGTGATTGAGGTGATCCATACTACATGACACAATTTCTAAAGAATCCTTATGTCAAAATAGGATATAGTTTCTTTAATCATACGTACATATAAGTTGAACTGTTTTATATAATTTGTTTGCTTGGATTTCAAATCCTTCAGCTTTCTACTCTTAAGAACAGTTTATATTTTACTATGTTCACAGTTAAGTAATGATTACTTACAATGTTTCTTTAATTCAATTCTATATAAAGCTTTTTTAAAGTACTTTGTTTGCTACTGAAATAGCACATTATATGTAGTGTAATTCACGGCTTTACAAAGGAGGAAAAAATGAAACAAAGAGAGGATTTAGTTTCTGAAAATGTTAATCCAATATTTTGTTTACTGAGAGGATTCTGCAAATCAAGCATCATCAGCACAGCAGCATTAAATAATAGAACAACACTAAAGAAATATTCAACTTTCAAATATAGATCTTAGTTTCCTCTATTGCATTGTTAATGCTACTTAAACAACATTCAAAGAAGTCAAGATGTTTAAAGGATGCCAAAGAATAAAAAAGCATAATACAATTATTTCAAAATCATTTCCATCAATTACACAATACAGTGCTAATTCTTGCAAAAATGTAGTGATTTGTACTTTTTCTACTATTGTTGTGTTACATTCTCACACCTTTATATATTTAATTGGGATTTCATGTAATGGACTGGCATAACAAGTGCTGCTGTTAAGGTGAAAGGAAAAAAAAACATAGCTTTGAAAAGTTTTTAAAACTTAAGGTCATACATATGCGATTGATACGTCACCTCTACGCCTTAATGAGATATATTGTAGTGACTGGCACTCAGAAGTCATCTATTCCATGCAGCCCACCTGAGGATATTTTAATCTCACTATAAATACTATACACCTGTTCTGTGAATTTCTCCTTAGGGGTTAGTTAGAGAACTTTGGTGAACAAAGAGCATAAAAGTGAACAAGAGAAGCAAGTAGGCATGTTAGGGATAAAGCAGTAGCAGTGGGAGATTACTCAATATCCATCACAGCATGCAGTTTAATTGGCCAACCAAAAATGTAAAGGGCATGGCACAACTGAAAACCTACAAAGAAAAGTAAGTCTAATGAAACTGGGAGACTGGATAAGGTGAGAATTAATCTGGAAATCAACTAAAGGCTTCATAAAAATCCCGGGGTAGGAACGAAATCCACAACTTAGACAGAAAATTCAACCAACAGGCAAAGTGTATGAAAAAAAAAAACAAATAAAGGAGATCACCCTGAACTTGCAGTTTTCACTGTGAAATAAAGTGGTGGTAGCATTATGCTATAGGAATGTTTATTTTTTTTAAGAATATGAAGTGTTGATAAAAAAAATAAACATAGGGAAGTCATTCAGAATACCATGTGGGCTAAAGACTAAAGCTTATTTCGCTCTGAAATTAGAGGGTTAACATTTTTTTTCAAATACGGGTCGACCCTCAGACAATCGGCATTTGGCTCCGTTCAGATTGGCAAAAAAAATTGGTCTTACCCCCTGGCGGCAAGGCTTCTGTGCCTACCCTGCTGTGTGTCTGGTGATGCCATTACGCAGAGTTGCCGCCGTATGTTGATGTCCATACATTGCACTCAGTGAGTTTGTGTAAATTAGCGGGTCGACCTGGGTCTGGTTTTTCCACTGCATGCCATTTGAAGGGGATTTTAACATGGGTGGCTTACCGAGTCATTTGATCTGGGTTGACGAGGGTCAGTGAGACGTTCCCACTGCAACTAAAACCCGATTGTTCACAGGATTTAGATGGGTTTTTCAGCCAGTGGGAATGGGGTATATGAAGATGGTAACCTCAAAAAAGGGGGGAGTTACTTTAAACATACAACTACAGCTACAATGGAGTTGTTTAGATCAAACTATAGGCCTTTTGTCTAAGTGACTGAGTTAAACTTCGACTGAAAATGAGGTTAAAGACAAACCCAAATACCAGATACCAGGTCTATAGGTATCCTCCACGCTGAGAGAGATTAAACTATTTTTAAAAAATGAGTAGGAGTTTCAGTTTTAACATCTGCAAACATTTTAAAGACATGGCCTAAAACGGGGATAATCATAGCCACAGAGAGGCTAGATATTCTAGTACACAGAAATAAGCAGATTTCAATACAATATGGCAAGGAAACCATTTAAAACATACCGTATTATTTTAGTCTTTGTTTCCATTTTTTTTCTTCTATTTAGTCTGAAAATATAAATTGTGAATCAATATTACTACAGAAAATGGTAAGTGTAACATTATCACTGCATATACATAACAGAAAAGTAAAAACTTAACCTGTGTGTTTCATGTGCTGGTGAAGTAATTCCTTGTGATAACGAGCCAGAAGGGGCATTGGCAGAAGATGTCTGGCATATAATTTAGTTCTGTTCCCATAAATGTGTGAGCTGGGTCATGTTGCTCATGCTTCTAAATTCATACAAAGTATTTAGGCAGAGGAGGAAAGTAGGACCGCTACATCAGACTTGGAAATGACATCATGGTGATCCAACAGCATGGATTACAGCAAAATATGGAACAAGCACGCATAATCTACATCTCTAATTCAGCTCTCATCGGAGTGCTCCATAACATCATAATTCTTTAACAGCATTTCACTCTCATTATAAACTAGATTTTCAACTAATCTTTTTCAAGAAAGCAAGTCTTTGTATAAGCAAAAAGCTTCTACTGCTGGTGATACAGACAGAATTTGTTTCAACAAGCCAAACAATGCCAGCTTTGAGTTCATTGTGTTCAGAAGACGTGTGGTTCTCTGATTCATAAGACTGACTTTCTGATCTCCTGCCAGTAAACCATGAAATCTTCTTGGATCCCTAAATGGAAGAGAAGCTCTGAGGATAATTCACGGCAATTTAAGGTGTGAGCATTAAGATGGAAAATGGTGTTATTGCAGGAGCTGGAAGCACGTGATAAATCAGAATCTCCCTTTAAAGCACACAAAAGAGAAAAGATGATTTTGATTTCATTTTCTTTATTTTGGTGTATTTGGTAGGGACAAATACAATAACATGGATCTATCTGCATGTGCAACATCTTTCCCTAAAAGGGCTTTTTATGTTGAAAATAAGAAACACACAAATTTAAGTGGTATAAAGACACAATTTGTGCAATAAATAGGTCAGATGAAATTCAAACCCAGTAAAGTATTGAACACATTGAGAAGTGACCTAAATTTAGAAAAAAATTGTTTAAAAATACATAACATATATCTAATGATTTAAAAGAAAAGAAATCAGTTGAAAAAAAACAACATAAAACACTAATAAAATTGCTTGAATAATACTGAGGAGGGGAGATTTTGGTTGCTGGTATTATGCCTAAATGTACATAGATTATAATTAATTATACTGTTATTTACTTAGCATATAAATAGAAGCCCTGACCTCAACCCCATTAAACACCCATGAGATCAGTTTGTTTTTGTTAGGGCAACCAACGCAGTCACTTTACCTGACTTGTAAACAATACTAGTTGTGGAATGAGATGCTATCCCGTAGCAATGTGTCACCAACCCACCCTGATGCCCATAATGAAACACAGGTAACAGGGTTTTGGGGTTGTGTACTGTTCTGTCACACAGTGCCGAGAAACCTGTTTGTTCCATTACAAATTGTCCAGAAGTTTAATAACAAAGATTTAAGCTGTTATTGATAAAATGGACTGTAAATTCATGATGTGTAGGAGGAAGGTTACTCTTCATCTTCCATTTGAGGGAAGCATCATTAGCATAACTGATTTTATAAAAAGAAGAAAAAACAGGAAGCAATGTTCGGTTAATGGTTGATCTTATTTTGATAATTGCTCTTTTCTATGACATAATTTTAATTGTTGATCCTCACTTATCTAGCTTTTTTGTCAAACCAATATTAATGGTTTCATGTAGTTTTCTCATGTGTTTGAAATAAAGCTTTGATTGATCGATTGATCAGTTGAATCATTGATTCATTTGTTCATTCATTAATAGGCTACTGATATACAATTTAGCTAATACATCATAAAAAAAGAGAGGAACAGTACAGTAACCTCCCATTCACATGAGACTGAGAGGTTACTAAAGGCCAAGCATTCAAGGCCATAATAAAGCCAAAGATTCATGGACAGAAAAACGGTGCAATAAGATTTCTTGAGTCTGTATCTGGGTGTTGTTTGTGCGTGTCATTGCAGAATGGCTCCAAAAATGGGTCTGAAATATCAGTCACCTAACTGGGTTGTACGCAGATAAATCTACGGTGCTGTCCATGGTGCTGATGTAGCAGTCATTTTTGATACTGCACCTTCTCTCACTGCCAGCCTTCCGCCAGCCTCTGCTCTTATCTTATTCTCTGAGCTAGTCACGATTAATGTTTTTTTTTTTTACTACTCATTATCATCATCATCAGATTTGTCTTTATCACCACTATATTACAAGGTGAATTACAAATGAAAAATAAAAGATAAAAAAATAATAATGGCCAGTCAGTGATTAAATACAAGGTTGATAATATAAGCAATAAAACCGGCAATAAAAGGCATAAAAGGAACAAGGACAAGCCTAATGGTTGTTTTCTCTGAAAATAAAAACTACTTTAAAAAGAACAGTTGTTAAAGGAGGCTTTAAATCATTTGAAGTTACAGCAGACCTTAAAGAAGGTGGGAAACTGCTTCAGCGCCTTAAGGACAGAAATGGTGCTCTAAAGGAAATGCTCTCTCTTCGCTGGTCACAAGCTGAGTCCTGGGATTAACTAAGAGCTTTTTTGGTCTTGAAATCATAAAGTTCTACTGAGGATGCATGGATGTAGAAACTCAATATGGTAAACATGTTATAAAACTCTGAGATATTAAAAACTTCATTCAAATTCTAATTGATGAAAATAAATTCTCTCAAATAGATCAACAACTGCCATTACCTCTGAAACAGTCAATGGTGTCTGTTGCTTTAAAAGATCAAAACCCAGAAGTAAGGCTGCAGAAAGCTATGTAGTTATAACATATGGCATATTTTTTATCCCCAAGACTGGCATCATAATCCATGATAACACTCTTAATCAATTGATCAAAATGTGATTTCTGATTAAAGTTGTTTGTCAGAAATTACCTTTTGAAAATACCAGCCTTCAAACAGGTAATAAGCAAATTCTTAATTTAGCCCACATTTATTTTTGTATGGTTTTTAATTGTTTTTATTATTTTGAAATATTTTTAATTGGTCTAAGTTGATATTTTGGCTTGGAATATGGAGTGTTTTAATGAGCTTTAGAGGCAAAGTCATACAAATTAACAGACTAAAACTTGAAAAACATTCGTCTATGTGTAGTCAATCTACGTAATCAGTTTCACTTAGTAATTGAGGCTCCTGAAAAAAATTAACTTTTTGAAAATATTCAAATTTATTGAATATGACAGTAAAGTCCCAAGTCAATCACAGCAGATGGCCGTTCATACTGTACCTGGTTCTGCTGGAAGTCCCTTTCTATTGAAGAGTAGTTTTCCTTTCTTCTGGCTGTAAACTTATGGTCTTTATTAGAGATTGCTGACAAGTCATTGACACAATTGATGTGATTTTCTATGGTTGCTGCAGGCTCTTCGTAGAAGCACAAATTATGGGAGTAAGTGCAAACTGTTGAGATGGAAAACCTTTAATTGACCTGAATGAGAAATTTCACTTTATCTGTTCATAACTTTGATCTTAAAAGAGTGATCATACTTGACTTGCATTCCATATGATTTGGTTAATTTTTCTTTTTTTTTTTTTGCAAAAAAAAATAAAACATGTTATGAATCGGTGCTATATGTATAAAATCACTTGAATTTTAAGCTTATCTACCTGTTACTGTTGTGATGTTCATGACATCATGGCAGTAAGTAAAAAGGCCCAGCAAGTTATTTAGCCATAAAGATCTGTCTTACTAATAATCTATCTATTTTCAGCATTATCATTCCCAACATGTGATCAGTTAGTCACAAACCCCCCCAAAACTGTAGTTATATTTTTTCCTAAATTTTAATCACAGAAAAAAGTGACAATAAAACAGCTCTTAAAACATACTTAACTGATAAAGGCTAAAAGCTGGCTGGTTTTAGTATTAGTGACACATTTAGCTTCACTATATTTTAGTGTTTTATAACAGGTAAAGTGTTAGTTGATAACAAAAGGCTAAAGGAGAATACAGTTGATTTGTTTTATCAATTTTAGGTTTCAAGCTTTATCTGAACGCAATGAATTGAGAAATGTTGGTAGTATTTAAAATATAAATAGGGTTAACAAAGTGATTTAAAGATTTAGTCCAGGCTGTGCATCACAATACCTGCAGTTCATAATAATATGAATGACAATAATGGTGACTCAGCTTATTGCTAAATAGAAACTGCCAAAGATGTTTTTTTTTTATCTGAAAATGCAAACATCAAAATCAACTATTGCTTAAATTTTTGCAAGAACTAAATATTATGCCACAGATTTCTGATTTGGGCAGCTGCTCTACTCACTAGACCTTCAAACATCATATGAATAATAGGCAGGAAACATTTCTTCTCACTCTAATGAAAATTGATCTTTTTTCACACTCAACAGAACATGTTTTTCACTTATTACATGACATGCAGAGTGAGAGACAGCTTGTGCTGGCTGCAGGAGCACCTTGAACTTTAATGCTACTATGGTTTCAAGCACATGATATCAATTAATGAACTGGCAGTAAGTCCTTCTACTTAAATTTGCAGGCAACGCACTCAGACCACTAATAAAGAGATCTATACAAGTAAAATTTATATAAAAGAACTTTACTGCCAGTTCTGTCCAGTTTCGACAGGGTTACGATTAACAAACATTTTAGCTTATTCCCATTATTTCAAATAAACAACAAATTCCTCTTTGTCAGCTCTTTGTCAATCTAACAGGAAAAGAGACACATTTAAGGATCAGTGGACAGCTAGTTGAACACTCTGAGTGAACATCTCCCACTATGGCTGTTCTTTAGTCTGTCCCTGCAGTCTGTAGTATATCACAGAAGGTAAAAACACCCTTGCTTCCTTCAGCAGTCTGCACAGTTGGACAGATTTACTCTGCCAAACTCGCCAGACTGGACTAAAACCTGGCAGATAACTTACAAAGAAGGTGTACTAACAATCCTTGTAGTAATGAAGTAATGAGTTTATCAAAGTTGTCCAAGGTTGGAAAATATTGTTGTGAATTGTTTGTTAATTTAGCCTTAAGTTAGAAGGTACCATTGCTAGTATATGTTCTAATATTTATACAAGTAAACAAGCAAAAAAAAAAAAATAATAATCTGCTGAATATTAGAGTTTTTTCATAAAAGTTTGGAAGAATGATTGTTGAGATTACTTCTTTATTGTAAGACCACAGTTGCACTTATCGAAAACATGTTTTGCAATAAAATTTTTGCTATTTGTAAAACAGAATGCTAACTCAGCTGCTGGTCCATCTTAATTTCTCATGCTTCATGATTGTGGAAACTTTTAGTTAGGTGATTTAAATTGAAACATTATGAAAAAAAAAGACCTACAATATCCGATCAATGCAGTAAATACAAACTTGATAAGAAAAGAAAAAAAACATATAAGTTTCAAATAAGCTCAAGCAATAAGTTAGGTCTCATTGAAAAGCAGAACTGTTTTTCATCTAAGGGTTTACACTTAAAGTGTTGAAAATGGTTTCTATGTTATATATAGTAGATCACTCCTGATATAGGTTTCGGTAGGAAAAACACAAATATGTAAATATATGAAATAAGTTCTAATATAAAACGTATTCCAAGTAAGAGAACAGTGAAATGAATGACAGCATTTATCATGTTAACAAAAACTGTCCAAACCAACATGGGTCTGCATAAAATTATAATTGCCTTCCTTATTAAATCATGACTTAATTATGAATTGCCCTCTGCTTTGCTTCTTTTGGAGCAAAAGTATTTGCTGTAAATATAACTATAAAAGCCGCTCTCTATCAGAAAACCTTGAAGTAAAATCTTTCTCCATTAGTTTGTCAACAAAACTTAAGCACATTGGCAAAAAGAAAAAAAAAGATGAAACAAAGATTTGGGTTTGTCTAAATCGTAACTTAAATCAACTGCAATGCTGATTTTCATGCATGTTCTTATAAATGCTGTTTACCTTCAAAACTCTCCAATATAAATAAATTAAAACTATGCTAGAAAGAAAGGGATTTTTTTTATTAAAAAAAAATGATTGCATAAAATATTTGGCATAAAAACAAATGATTGGCAGGTGTTGCACACACTAAACTGATTGGTGCAGAATCAGTTTTCAGGTCTAGGGGGCAATTGCTTTAAAAATATATTTGGTTGCACTAGCAGCATTTAGGATAGGATAAGAGAATGAATGCATCAAGGAGTACTGCTTCACTACGTTTATGGGACACCACTTTTTCTGCTTCACAAAGAGCTAACTGCTTTTTAATTGTTACTCTTAATAAATTAGATTATCATTTAACATTTTTTTCATCATTATATAAGTTATTATGATCTAATAACTAAATGTCTAATGATTTAAATTCTGAGTGACAAAAGGCAAGAAACTGATTAAATGTGTCAGACGGCAAAACATTTTTTTACAACACTGTAAGAGTTGTAGAATATTTCAATATCAATACATATCACAAAATTGTTTAATTCAACATTGGTGATACGACTTTTACACACATTTCTACTATTTCAATATACATCAGTCTATAAATAAAACATTTGTCACTGATGTTTCAGGTTTTCATGTAGTTTTATGCTTTTTTGTTTTTCAAAGTCATAATTTCTTAAATGTTAGAGGCTTTTTATAAACATTGCAAAATATATATCTTTGCATAGATATCTATTGTGGGCATTCTTGGGGGTCTATGTAAGATTTTTTTTTCTACATCAATATCGAAATTTGATTGTATCAACCGAAATTAAGAAATATATCATGATATAAATTTTGGCCATTTCGTCCAGCCCTGAGCACTGTATATTCATAGTAGGATGGGAGGAAGCAAGACTGCAATCATCGAAATCTTGTAAATGGGATAATATCATGGCCCTTTGTAGGCACCAGGCCCCAAGCCAGTTAAAATAAGATCAAGCCAAATGTGATGTGTGGATCGGTCAGTTGTTAGCTTTAACATATCAGTGGTGTATATGCAACAAACTACCATGAAACTTGTTGTCTGCATTAAATTTCTATAAGAAAACCTTGTTTTTTTGAAGAAGAACACCTTGTTTTAAACCATCCCACTCACAAAAAAGCTTTGAGTTGTGAAAATGTTGCACAACTTCGCTGTGAAATTAGTTTCAGCCTTGAAGGCTAACCTCAGAGGGGAGCTGAAAAGTTTCTAAGTATATTGTAGAAGGAAAAAAAAAACAAAAAAAAAAAAACACGGGCTGTGCATCAACAGAGTGCTCCATCTGACCTTCCCTGCTGCTGAGCCCATTACACTTCAATTAACGACAGCATCCTGCTGCGACCAGAAGGAACAGCTGGGCAACCCACATGGTGGTAATTCAATGAGAGCTACAGACAGGGGGACATAAAACTTGATCTACCAATCAGACACACCTAAACACAAGGGGAAACAAATTTACTCTGCTGCATTGAGCTTTTAGAGGGAGGAGTGAAAACCATGGCACACACACACTATGTTAGTCCATCAGTACACAGGACCGCATCAGAAATTATGCTGAGCTACGCTACGAGAGTAATTCAATTTAAAATGCCACCAAAAAAAATCTGATTAGTGGCTACGTGCTTACCTAATGGATCCTAACGCTTCATGTAACTTCCCAGGGATTCTCTATCATTGATGCAGGAATTGTTGACTATAATCCAATTTTTAAACACATTTTGATCCATTTACTTTTACAACTGCAATATGACTTATCAAATCAGGAATTGATGCAATAAAATGGGACAAAAAAAAGTTTGTTGTTTGTTTAACTGAGAGATTTATTTGAATTTGTATATATGCATCTTTATGCAAACTAACTGGCTTGCAAGTAATAATATGGGCTGTATGGGAAGGAAAATAGACTAAACAGGACATTTTTCACTGTCACAAATCACATAACTCAATGCAATTGATCATGGTTAGTTACGTTTTATATTTGCTTTTTGAACTGTTTAATGCAAACAATACCTACCCAAATTTCTTCATCCAAAATTTAATTGATTGATTTGCACATTTTAGGTCATTTTTGCTATAATTTATAAATAGAATGATGATGGCTTAACAAAAATGCAAAATTGAGAGGTAAAACATCCATACACAAACACAGGCACACTCATACAGACACACACACACAAATGTATATAGCTTATTCTTTATTACAGGGCTCATTGCAACATTGCATTAATTTTTACCAACCATGCTCCCCGTTAGAGAAAATGAACATAACTCTGGAGTGAACTTAAGAGCTGACCAATAAGCTTGTTAAATTTTAAACCAAGCTTGTTAAAGAATATCTCTCTTTTTGTTTAAACTATTTATAAGAAATTTGAACATTTATCTCCAAGCTGATGACAGTGCACTTCTTTTTCCACTGTTTCAATTTTCTCAAATGATTACCCAAATATAAAATTCTTTCATAAAATACTTAAAATTCCAATCGAATCTATCACTGTTTGAGGTTTTAACACGACAAAATGGAAAAATTTTCTGCAACGTTTTGAAGGGCACTATAATGTTCTCGCACATCCATTTTGGGAGGTTTAAATTTAGGCAGTATACAGCAGCTTGTCATAGAATTATTAGTTTAGGTCTATGTGTCTGTTCCCATTGATAATGACTCAGCTAACCTTGTATTGCAACAAACTCTCACCACAGATTTTATCTGCAAAGATGATGAATAAAACTTCCAGACAAGCCTCCCATCAACATCATATGACCACTGCTCGTTTCCCTAAAAGTGGCATGTTATTGTAGCATCAGTTATCCATCACTTTGTGAGTTGTTTGCCGAAGGATGTTAAATTGCTTATGATACAAGATTGCTTAACATGCTAACTGTTCTACATAGTATTTGGCAATTTAGTATTTAGTACTTTTGCATGCACCTTCTATTAGTTTCTTCTTTACATCTTATTTATAAGAGCAATAAGAAAAAAAATCAAATTGGATTCCTTAAAGTCTATCATTATTTCATTAATTCGTTAGTCAACAAATATCAAACACTTATAATAGTTGTAGTGCAAGAAATTTCGATTATTTTCTCGAAATAATCAAGCAAGTACCATCCATAGTATTTAAATTTTGGAGCAGTCAGCACTATCTATTAATGCTGAAACAGCCCTGCTGGTCATTTTTTCCCAGCGTCTCACATTTTTTACCAAATGAAATAAAAATTTCTGGTTAATTTTGCAATAAAGGGTTATGGGTAGGATCTGTGACTGATCCAAACTCCTTTACACTGTATTTTTATTACATCAGTGGATGAAATATTCAAAATAAATAAGCTTAGTAAAAATTAAAATAAAAAAAGACTGATTAAACTGGCTCTAACAGCTATATTTTGTCCAAATCCCCAAAAGTCACCTTGAAACCACATGCTCGTTGATGAGAAGCTAAACCAAATCTAACAATGCAATTAACATGAAAAATGTGAAACTGTATGTTTGGGTAGACAAGATTTCCCCAAACCCCCTAACAATGCACGTACCTTATCTGTAGCAACACTGTGATGCTTGGAGGAGAGCATAATTACACCAACATCCTCCAGCCTAGCACAGCACTACTGGCCTGATTGAATCTCCCCTTGACTTGACCTGCTAAACCTGGGGTGACTGCAACAACTCCCTTCATGGCAACCAAGAACAATGCATTAGTTAATCAACTGATAAAAGCTCCAGATAAAAGTGTCTAGATCCCATTAGTGCTGGAAATAACTCTCCAGCCTTGGTGGGCAGTTTTACTGTTGGTAAAGATGTGGTGTTGCATTCTGTGTAGCCAGTAATAGTTAGCTTCTTAATGAATAATTTCTTCAAAATGCAGACTTTGCAGAACTTGTTCAGATGACAGATAAAAGAACAGAAACTTTCTAATCAATGTTTATTCTAATTATGTTTAATTATTTCATTCTAACTTTAAAAGAAATCATGTTTGTAAGTAGAAACTTTCACCACCTATGTATCTTATCGTAATATTCCTTAGAAAAATAATTTAGGAAACATAATGTGGAGAACCAGCTGAGAGTCTTTCTGCATAAAGTTTACATGTTCTCCCTGTGCATGCATGGGTTCTCTCCGGGTACTCCTGCTTCCTTTCACAGTCCAAAAACATGACTGTTTAGGTTATTTAGCATTGCTAAATTGCTCTTAGGTGTAACTGTGTGTGAATGGTTTTATGTCTCTGCCCTGTGGTAGACTTGAAATCTGTCAAAGGTGTATCGCTCCTTTTAACCATAGATTGATAGATATAAGCACTAACCCAACTGTGACCCTGACAGATAAACAGAAAAAGATGGATGAATAGGGAGAGCAATGTTGTTTTTTGAAGATGGCTTTTATTTGTGAACCAGTCTCACATTCTTTGGCTTTATATATCATGTTAACATTGAATTTATGTAGATCTTTAAATAAGAGCTATTCAGAACAAGGTTAATACAAAACTGACTATTAGACCTTGACTTACACCCTAATTTTACATAAGCAGATTTGCCTTGCCAATCCAACCAGTACATGTTGAAATGGCTTATAGTCTGTAATGAGGTTCTTTTACTTGTTGAACCCAACTAACCCAATAAACAAGAACAACTGTCAGGATAAAATAAAGTAAGACCATATTTATTTTTTGTTTTTAAGATTTGTTTTTTGTTCTAAAGATATTTTTCCTGTAGAACATAGTGATCAGCAAAAAGAACAAGCATGGTCTGGTATTTTTTCCAGTATTGTTTATATTTGTATTAAAGTATAGTGGATAATTGTGTTGTTATGCTGGTTTGAAGCTTGAATGATCAGAAATCCTGATTATCTTCCACATTTTAATTGACAGTCTTTTACTAAATGACTGAAATTTAAAGTGTACATTTTTAATACCAGTAAGATGTTTTTAAATTACAGAGGGACAAAATACACATACTATTTACTACATAGTTTTTTTGCTATTTATCCAAGTACCTGAACTGGTGACATTAGATACATGTTCACAATAAAAGGCCTGTCTACAAAAAAATGAAGCATGAAATCAGGCTAATCGAAAAATTCTGATATGAATTTGCTCAATCTGAATGAAACTGTATTCTAAACAGGAATGTATCTCCATTCCTAATCCAGACCTTTTCTATCGAAGACCTGGGTCATTCTGGTTAGGGCAACTGACCTGACATCATAT
>JAUZNJ010036917.1:0-11672 GCA_034780135.1 Jordanella pulchra
ATCCATATTATTTAAGGGTTTTCAGACAAGACTTTCTAATGTTTGAACAACAACCTAATTGAATGGTCATTTTCTTCCCTGCAGAGACGACGAGAGTACTTTGAGGCCAGCCTGATGAAGATGGGCCTGGAACTAGAAGCCACATCTTCTGTAAGTAAACCTCAAAAGCTTCTGTCTTTTCCATCATGTTCCTTCTACTTGAAGCTAACTTTCGTTATATCCTGCAGGTTTTGAATGACAAACTCATATTTGTTAAAATTCATGTGCCCTGGGAAGTGCAGTGCACATATGCTGAAGTCCTGCATATCAAAGTTCCTATCGATGTCAACAAAATCTCCTCCACCAAGTCAGTTTGGAACATTTTCAACTTTGTCACCAAGTACTTTAAACCTGATGAAGACCTGATAAAAAAAGAAACGGATTACTTTACTGCACCCTTTGAGAAGGACCGACAGGAATGCTTCCAAATTGTAAACAAGGATCAGTTCTTCACTCCATCCATGAGGAGTAGGATGGTAAGTTGTTGATTGTTAAACACTTTTTCATCTCCCTGCTTTTTTAAATACTTGCATTGGGTAACAATTGATTTTCTGGGTGTAGCCAGACAAGATAGAACAAAAAAATAGACTCTTGCTCCATCTTACAAATGCAAACTGTAGCTTACCTGTTTTAATCAGCTGGTTAGGCTGGTGCTGGCTGCACTGATGAGAAAAAGAGAAAGTCACAGCTAATAAATATGTCACCACTTGGAGGCAGTCATAGAACACTGAAATATCATTTCCAGAGTCAATTGGTCTCTAGATCTGGAAGAAAGTAAATATAAAAATATAATGCAGACTTGATGGCAAGAGTAACATACCTTAAACTGACACACCTTTGATCCCAATAGCAAACATTATTCATTGTGGGACTCATCCTAAGTTATACGCCCCTTGGAAACTAGATTTTTCTCTGGATAATAAGAAATTTTTTCTCTCTGGTATTTAAATAGTTTTTTTCTGGTTTAGGTCAGTGAGAGCCAAATTTATTATATTTCCTAAATGCCCTAACAGCTTATCTTTTTTTAAAAGATATTGCAGAACCTTCCATTCATTTCCTCTGTATTTAGTAAAACAGCCACATAACCTGGGGCTTCCCAGTTGGAATGAACTTTTAAGTTTGGCTTTTTTCTCTTAAATGTTGTGAAATAATCTTCATCCCAACCGGAAACATGAAATGCTTCCTAATATTACAGTGTTTGTTTCTTAGTTAGCTAGTATCTTGACGTTTTATGTTACTTTTGGAGTGACAGCTATTTCCCATCTAAGTTGCATTTCAGGTATAGCTTTGCAAAGTCTGTAAATTTCTGTTAAGTAACAGTAAAAAAAATAATATATGCATTTATTAAACAACAACAATTTGATTTCAGCTGTGCTTCTATATACTTGACTTGATTTTACGCAAATCCACAAAGTCTTTTCTGTTTCCACACATTTAGACCCAGGTTCAAAACAGCAACATCGATAAAAGGATTAATAGTCTGACAGCATAAACCCATTTACTTAAAAATCAGTATATATTTCTTAACCTTTATTTTAATTTTTTTATGTAATTTTTTTAAAGGATTTACCCAGAAAATTAATTTTAATTTTTTTTTGTATCTCAGGCATACTACATCCTGTGCAGAGCTCCCTATAATGTCAGAGGAAACATTAAAAAGTTTGGCATCACCAAACTGCTCGATTCTGGAGTGTACAAAGCTGCCTATCCTCTACATGACGTATGTTTTAGTGCTGTTTTTTTATGTATTCATCTACACACAGCAGTGTAAAGTTAAACAATATTTTTTTGTTGTTAAAATACATAATATGTGAAATGTGTTGTTTGCTGGTTCAGTGTAGGTTCAACGTCAGGTCCGTTGAGGAAAGTTGTCCCAATGAGAGGTTTCTGCTCTACAAGGAATGGGCTCATCCCAAAAACTTTTACAAGATACAACCTCTGGACCTCATAAGGTTGGAATCAAGTTTTATATCCTGTGTTATACTATTGCTATTACATTCATTTATCAATAATTTGATCCAGTTTAGTAAAGATTCCGATTAGACTATGAGAGCTATGGTCGGTTCTCACAAGAGAGTGTGTGTTGCTTTCCTCAAAGCTTTGGGGACTTTAATTAAAATAATAAAAAAATTTAACAAGTTTTACAGACGGTTGAAACGTCTTTTCCACCGTGACGTTTCTACTGGTTTGGGACATTTCTTATGATGCAAAGCTATAGCGACTATATTGAGTTGGTAATTTAAAAAAAACAGGAGCAGCTGATTAACATCTCCAAAGCTGAAATAATCCTTGAATTACATCCGTGCAACTGTTAAAGCAAGACCTTATCTTGATAAATCAGATTTCGATTTTCTGTACTCAGAATATATGGCCCTTTTTCAGAGGCAATCAGGAAAACAGAGAGAGGATGGTCAGAGGTGGCTAAAAGAACCTTCTGTTGTGTTGAGGCTACTGACTGGGATGCTCTGTGTCAGCCTCATGGAGAGGAAATCAGTGCATTAACTGAGTGTATGACAGACCAAATAAACTTCTGTGTAGATAGCATTATCCCCCAATAGAACAGTGAAATGCTTTCCCAATAATTAAGAAAAAAAAGAGCCTTTAAAAAGAGAGACAGGGAATTTACAGAAACAAATTAGGGTCAAGAAAAGAGAAAGAAAGGGAGCATAAAGGAAGAGGCTGGAAAACAAAAATAACTGTGATGTGTTGTCTTTATGTTATCTTTATGTATCTTCATGATGAAAACCAGAATTGAATTTTTACAACTTTTTTTCTAGCAATTCAAGATTTTAATTGATTAGTATAATGATTATCTAGCTGGTAATAAGCCAGCAAACTGTGTTTATCTCATTGCACTTATACAAAGCGTATCATTTGTTTCTAAAGGAGGTATTACGGGGAAAAGATCGGGATTTATTTCGCCTGGTTGGGTTTCTACACTATAATGCTGGCTATTGCTGCTGTGGTCGGACTGTGCTGTTTCATTTATGGATACAAGACTCAAGAAACAAGCACATGGAGGTATTTCAATAAGTATAATGATGGTTTACTACATTGTATATTTCTAATAGAGAATTTTATTTATATCCAATACATCAGAAAAAGTCAAATAAAGATTCTCCCAAATGAGCACTTAATGGCATTTATCCAAAGCTATTAGAAATGCATAGGCAAAGAATTTGTATGAATACATTATAGACAAAATATAATATAGTATAACTTAGAAGTTAATATATGTTGAATTTGTTTGTTGTTGTTTTTTTGTCTGATGTGAACTTATTCATTTTTCCAATGAAATCTGCTCTGTTTTAAATAATGCAGCAAAGAGGTGTGTGATCCTAACATAGGAGGAAAGCTTGTTATGTGTCCACAATGTGACCTCTGCAACTATTGGATGTTAAACAGCACCTGCGACACTTCCAAGGTGAACTACTTAACTAACTCAATTTAACTGCCCTTTAACCCATGCAGGTCTTTTTACACTATACTGTGGGCTTCATTAATAAAAGTGCAACATATGATTCATAACTAGTGCTTTTACTAACCTGCCCTGACATACAATCAAACATGTTGATAAAAGGAGCAGCTAAAGAAAATTAAAGGTCACTGTTTCACCAGCAGTTGTGTTTTTACACTCATGTTTAATCAATTTTGAATTACTCTTTTCAGAAACTTATTATATTTGATAACTTTGGAACCTTGGTGTTTGCTGTTTTCATGTCAGTATGGGGTGAGTTTGCATCAACATGTGTTTTAATATTGCTAAATAGTTTGTTTTATCACCAAGTTTCTGTCTGTTAAAGGGAAACAGCAACTTTATTTCATAATTGTTCCACTGCTGCTCTCCTGACTGTTTTATTTTTCTCTGCAGTTACTGTATTCCTGGAGTTTTGGAAGCGTTACCAGGCGGAGCTGGAGTACGAATGGGACACAGTGGAGTTTCTGGAGCAGGAAGAACAGCCTCGCCCTGAATATGAGGCCAAGTGCATTTATGAGAGGACCAATCCTGTCACAGGGGTAGAGAGAAGTTTAAAAATATATCTTTTACTGTTTTCAATACTTATTACGTCGTACTAAAGTGTGTTTATGTGATGCAGGTGAAAGAAAAGGTGCCTTATACCTTCTGTGGACGATGTTTTCGATTGTCGATAGGAATTGGGACAGTCCTATTCTGGGTATTTATTATCACTTTATTTTCTTATGCTTTCATTTTAACATCATCTGTAGTTTTAAAAAAACAAAAAATTTCAATCAATTTTAATTTTCTCTTTAGCCCCATTAAACCCACAAACTTTAAAGTATTTCGATGGACATTTTGGGCTATTATTCGCTAAAAGTTTAAGCTCAGTCAGACGATGAAGAGCATCTGTGATTGTCAGTTTTTCAGTCCTGCTCTTAGACTCTCAATAAGATCTATTGCTGGGCTTTTATTGGATCATTTAAACTGCATGAATAAACAACTTCTATCAAACCTTTATGTTTTAGTGCAAGCTAAATGTAAAGAGTTGTTCTGCCAGAAGATGAGCCTCTGGTTCTTTTGCAGTCTATAATAGGTTTTCTTCCAGTTTTATTAATCCTAGCTTCATCTCTGTGCCCATGAACACTAAGCAGGCCGGTAAAAGGCCTAAACGTATCGGTAAAAGTTGCTCTTTTTATTGTTACTGAAAACAGGCTAACTTTGCATTGCATTATGTTTGCACTCATACATGCAAGGTTTTCATGCGTTTCCAAGCAGTTATTTGGACATTGTTGAAAAAAAGTATTGAAGTATAAACGCCCATTTGTTCTGCCAAAATGCATCAGGTTTTGAGTGTTTTAAGGCTTAAAAAACATAAGAAAGAAAGACTCAGATGTAAATAACCAAGATGTTTTATTCAAGTTTCATTATGAGCAGAATTAGCAGGAAACTGACATCAGACAAAGGGCTGCCTCCTCCTTTTTAAAACTGTTCCTTCTACATACATCTTTGTATGAATTAAACTAAAGTTGGTCCAAAAACATAACATTAGTCTCTTTGCTTTTTTGTCCTTCAGATCATGTTGATCCTGGTCTCCATCATGGCCATCATTGTCTACCGCCTGGCTGTTTTTATTGCTCTGTCAGTCAAACTTAAAAACGCAGGCGACCTGAAGAATTTAGAGCCAATAAAGGAGTATGTAACACCGCAGATGGCCACCTCTGTCACAGCCGGCATCATCAGCTTCGTTGTGATCATGATCCTCAATATGCTGTATGAGCGGGTCGCCATCTGGATCACCGACTTTGGTGAGTTTTTTGCACTTGTGCTTTTCTCTTTGTTTTTAACAGGTCGAACACGTTTTAAATTTAACGTCTAATGTGATGGCAGAGCTTCCTCGGACGAGAACGGACTACGAGAACAGCTTGACGTTAAAGATGTTCCTCTTTCAGTTCGTCAACTATTACTCCTCGTGCTTCTACATTGCTTTCATAAAAGGGAAGATCGTCGGCTACCCAGGACAACCAGTTTATCTCCTGGGAAAATTCAGGAATGAGGAGGTAATATTCACTGTTTACACTTTGGATTTTTGCAAAGTAGAAAAAAATTTTCAAGTAGTTTACACTAAAATTAAACAGATGGTCTTGGTTTTATCAAGGCTCCATTTGAACGCAAACCGTAACTTGTAGAATATTATTTGTTTTAAAAAAAATGTGGTAACCGTTAGTCTGTTTGCTTCCCTTTTCACAATTAGACTCTATTTTGTGTTGCTCTATCAAAAAAAGCACACATAAAATGCTTAAAGGTTTTGTAACTTGAGAAGACATCTTTAACATGTCATGTTAAAGAAGTTAAGATTTTTTTTTCTTTAGTTTCCCTCACCTTTTTTAGTCTTTACCCCCCTGCAGTGTGATCCAGGCGGTTGCCTGATTGAGCTGACCACGCAGCTCGCCATCATCATGGGTGGGAAAGCAATCTGGAACAACATCCAAGAGGTCTTGCTACCGTAAGCAAATCTTTTCTTAAGGATCTTTAAACAGTCAATAAAACCTGTTTTATCGGCATGTTTGTCTGGAAACAAAACACAGCATCTTTTTCTCCTACATAAACCTCCACAGGTGGATTAAAAATCTGATCTCTCGCTATTTTACTCGCAAGATCGTGGAAAAGCATCCACCTCGCTGGGAGCAAGACTTTCAGCTTCAGCCCATTTCCAAACTTGGCCTCTTTTATGAATACCTCGAAATGGGTAAATAGAATCAGTGTTAGCTCAACATTGAGGGGTGAAGATGGAGCCAGCCCCGCCTGATCTAGGTCATGCCTTTCGTTCCTCACAGTGATCCAGTTCGGCTTTGTCACCCTGTTCGTGGCCTCTTTCCCTCTGGCTCCGGTTCTGGCTCTGATCAACAATCTGTTCGAGATCCGTGTGGATGCTTGGAAAATGTTGACTCAGTTTCGACGCTTTGTGCCTGAGAAAGCCCAGGATATAGGAGCTTGGCAGCCTATTCTTCAAGGCATCGCCATACTGGCAGTCGCAACAAATGTAAAGTTGGATTTTTGGTGATGCCTTTTGTAAATGATTGTGTAGCATAAATATATTTATGTTTGGTAAGATCAATTGTTAAAATAAAGAAGCATTTATCCCCATTTTATGTGGGAGATTTCAAATGCTACTCAGGCATCCTACTTTCATAGAACTCACCTGTTTCTCTGGTGTCTCTACAGGCCATGATCATTGCTTTTACATCTGACATGATTCCCAGGCTGGTCTACTACTGGTCATTTTCCCTGTATGAGGGTCACACTAACCACAGCATGAAGGGATTCATCAACAGCTCCCTATCTTTTTTCAACACCAGCGATTTCAGGGATACTGAAATTAACGCTCAAGTGGATCGACCTCCCAACATCACCATTTGCAGGTACAAATCAGGTTACACTTTGTTTCTACGGCGCTCTCCACAATCATCAGCTCTTCTGGTAATAGATGTATCTTCCACTCATAGAATTCATGGAAAAGTAGATTTATAATAAAAAAATAATATATTAGCTTATATTTACATTTTTTAAGTTAATCACAGTATGTTGGAATGTTTATTTGGTACTCCTTACAAAGCGCCTTCCTATTCTCAATCCATGACTTTTTTATATTATTACTCTTTACAGTTGCTCCAACTTTTATTGAGGAAACTTTCCACAATGTTAGGAAGTGTGTTTATGGGAGTTTTAAAACATTGTTCACGAAGCACAGAAGGCCTGGCTTTCAGTTTTTTGTTAATGAATCCCAATAGATCTGGATGTTTTCCTGTGCTGTGGTGCACAAATGTGTTGGAAAAAGGAAAAGGCCTATCATTAAACTAATCCCCCAAAATTAAAAGCATGAAATTGCTAAAAAATGCCATACCATGCTGCAGTGTTCAAGGTTTTTGATGCATGAATTGTCGCTGTTTTTAAGCCCCCGGTGTTACAATGTTTAACACTATTGAAAACAAGGTTTTCCCTGAAGATACAGTCTTATTAAATGATTTAGCATGTTATTCAAAAGTTCAGGTGTTAAAGAGTTCAGTGGAATGTTTTTAAGACTTTAGCTTTGTTTATGATGATGATTTTCCACTTATAATCCATTCTTATAGAAAACCTAAGGGGTAAACAGAAGAGATGAAGGCATCGGAAACAGACTTGGATTCCAAAAAATCTAGAAAAATATGCAAAAAGGGTTTTGAAACTTTAGGAAATATGTTCCATCATTTTATTTAGTTTTTTGAGAGATTTTCTTTTGGCAAAAGGGGATAAAAGAATAAATTATATTAGTAGTAAAATCTACATTAAGGCTCTTTTCAAACTTTTTACTAGGGGTTCCAACTATAAATGGTTCTGTCTTTCTTCAGTTTTGTTAAGAGAGAATCAAATTCTTCCCTGTTGTCAAAAAAACATTTTTTTCAGTCTCAAATGTCCCTTTAAATGTTTTCCTTCCTTCAGGTATCGAGACTTCCGGTTTCCTCCTGGACACCCCAGAGAATATGAGCACAACATGTACTACTGGCATGTGATTGCAGCCAAAATGGCTTTTATTATTGTCGTAGAGGTAAGAAGGAAGTCCTAATCAGTTTTTAAAGAATATCTACATCTCTTATTTTGAAATTGTGGACAACTTTACTTCCTCTGTATGTCCTCTTTGTAGCACATTGTGTACCTCACCAAGTTCATCCTCTCCTACGTGATCCCAGACGTCCCGTACACGATCAAAGAGCGGATCAAACGAGAGAAATATTTGACCCAAGTCATCCTTCATGAGACCAACCTAAAGCTGGTGACCAAGCGTCTGAAACCGGTCATAGATGGGATTTCAGGTCACTTAAACAATAAGGATGAACTGGAACTGTCAGAATGGTGACAGAAATAAGCTGCAGAGGATACTTTGCTTCATGTAACGCAGTCATTATTACTGTTTTATTTTTTGCTTCCACCCAAGATATTTTTAAATAATCCTGTGAAAACACCTATAATCTGAAATTCCCTCTCAAAATGATTTTTTATGGTAAAACAAGGAGATCACTTTTGTTCTCCATCTCTAACCACTCAGTTTGTTTTCTGTTGTGTTGATGTGTTTGTGTCACTATGTAATTGAAATGCTGCAAACAGCTTGTAGAAATTTGTGACAAATAAGCTTCAAAAGACATTTCTTTTCTTAAAAATATGAGTTTTATTTTTACCATCTGGTGCCTTTAACTGACTATTAAAGATTGTTTATGATTTATCAAATAATAATGTTACATTTGAAGCTTTCAAAAAGCTTTGGCCAAATGCTGTCATAAAATATCAGTATTGCCTTGAAAATAAAATGCAATGTTTTTTTGTTTCTTGTCACTTTTTATATTTGATAAGTTAAAGGTCAAGGGGATCTGTTAAGATTATATTTGTTAAGTTGTTTAACATATTGGACTTCAAAGACAGTTTGTGTGCCCAAATAGCCTGACAAAGTGAATGATCCCAGTCTGATTTCTGAGGATTGTGCATTTGTAAATGTACACAAACTGTTTAATTGACATGTCAGTGGTGTTTATAGACCTTTGTATGTTTATGTGAATGTAACCCTCCTCTCTGCTTTTTACATATTTTTCAATGCTGTAAATGTTCTAATTTCTAAACTTATCTTGCAAACCACTAACTGCATGTCAGATTCTCAGATAATGCACTCAATTTATATTTGTATAAATGTTTAAAAACCACAGTTGTGTTATTTCTAGTGTTAATCCGTGGTACTACAACAATCATGTATGCAAACAGTATCATTCCTCTGTATGACTTCATAGATTTTTGTCTCATTAATATGCAGTTATTAAAATGATTTCTTTAAAAAAAACTCCCTTGTTTCACTGGATTAATTCTGAGGGCACTTTTTTTTGTGCTCTACTTGTGTCTTTTGAGCTTTTACCTTGTTTGTCTTCTTGAATGCCTTTGTCAGCTTTGTTCTTTCTCATAGATAGTGAATAAAGACTTACTTTTTTGTTTCTGTGTTGATTTTTATCTTTAAAAAACTCATATATATATAGACACAGGAATATAAAAGGACACTGTTAGAATGCTGTTACATAAGTGACCCTACCCGAATGAATAGACTTTGGGAAATATGGTGTCATGATCCGGGACTCTCTGTTCTGTTTTTGCTTTTTGCTTTTCTGTGTGCTGTCTTTCTTTCTCCACCAGATGGCGCCAGGGGCCGATGGATGTGCGTTGTGGTTTCTAGGGGCTCAGGCGTTTCCAATCAGCCTTCATCATCTCCAGTGTACTTTAGCAGCTGCTGCCCAGTAGTCGGAGCCGAGTGTTTGCTATCAGATGGTATCACAAAGCCTCCTGAGCCGCAAGCTTTCCTAGTGATCTCCTGGTTGTTTGCTGGAAACTAATCTGTGTTCTCTTCTCCTCGTTGCCTTCAGGTTCCACCTAAGTCTGGACTGCCGTCTGCTCCTGGCTTTCTCTGTGAGCTTTCTTTCCTTGTGACGCCGTGGTGATTACCCACTGGATGCCCGAACTCTCAGTCTCCTCTATCGCTGTTCTCCTGGATTCTCAAAGCCCTTCTACTGGCAGCACCACCGTTCCTGGAGTCTCCGTGCAGCCTAAGCCGACCTGTCCGTTTCCCACCGCACACCTCCGTCGCCTCTGGACCCATACTGGATACAAGGACCCCGGATACTGGAACACCCCTCCTAAAACATTTCTACTTCACCCTGACAGTAAGAACAACTCCAAACTTCCTCTGTCACTCAGTTTTCCAACTGGCCGTGAACTCACCAGTCTGCTCTTTTCCCAGTGACCGCGTCTGCCGAATTTGCTCTTCCCCCTTGGACCTGGCTTGGGTCTTACAACCCATTTCCACATTTTGCAAAAAATGTTTAAACTTTAAAAAGCTCTCCTGTCTTTTTGTTTTGCATGTGGGTTCGACAGCTCAAAAACCCAAACATGACAGATGGAAGCTTCCCTACCCACAGTCTGGGCTAACAGCTAAAAACCTAGTAGCCCAGTGTTCCAACATTTACAAATGGCAGCTGCTTTCACAATTTAATAAATTCAAGCTATGTCAGTGAGGATCCACGGCAAGGTCAGATGGAGTTTCTACCATCAACCCCGCTGATATTGGGCACCTAGCCCCAATGATTTAACAGCTGAATGGGAGAACCACTGGCCTAAGAAATAAGATTATTGCTCAAATGAGAACTTCCTCTTTCTGGCTTGATACGACCGTCTGGGTAATATCTGTGTGGCAATTTGATAAATGCAGAATACCTTGAGCCCACGGTCAATTAATTTTTTCCATAGTTTTTATCAAATGTGATGATTCATTTATTAGTTGATTTAAAAATTGTTTACATGAGTTTTACAATGTGGGAAACTGTTTGCACGTGCAGAGGAAAACTTGTTATGAGGCACAATTCAGCGGACAGTTTATGTACGTATAACCTTTTTGCATACAGATATAGTAATAATGAAACAACAGCAAAAAATTCTGGGTGGATAATATGTACAGTTTAATGTTTACCAACAGCAAAGTGATTTCTCAGATCTCAAAATGACTGCCAGGAAAATTTTTGCATCCATATTTACAGTGTTTGAAAGTCAGGTGTAAAGTTATTTTGGCAATAAAAGTGGGGCCTAGAAGTGTACATTTCACAATTGTGGATTTTTTTTTACACCCCCAATATTCCCTATTCTAATTTTAAATTGTTAACCTAAGTAAATGTAATCTTAGTTTCAATTGATTAATTAATACATTTATTTATTTTAGTAATTCACTTTTTTTCTTCACAATCACTCTCAAACTGCCAATTGCACATCTAGTTTGCTCATTTAAGGCAAGGCAAGTTTATTTGTATAGCAAAATTGATTACATGGGTAATTCAAAGGGCTTTATATGAAAAAGATAATAGAATAGAAGAAAAATAAAAGCAAATAAACATTACAAACATGCATAAATCAGATAAAACAGTTGGAACACACTCCAAATACAAATACCTCAGTTAACAGTTTACCTTCAACAGTCAAAGGCAGATTTGAACAAAAGAGTTTTATCTTTTATTTAAAGAGATGTTTTACAGTCAACTAAACTGTCATGTTGGGTTAAGGGAGCGCTAACCCAAATGCAGAACACCCACACGGAGACTGGAAAAAGTTAAGAAGTTTA
>JAUZNJ010036918.1:0-11672 GCA_034780135.1 Jordanella pulchra
CTCTCTCTCTCTCTCTCTCTCTCTCTCTCTCTCTCTCTCTCTCTCTCTCTCTCTCTCTCTCTCTCTCTCTCTCACCCATCTGTTGGAATTTTGTGTTGATTTAAAAATCACAACCTTTCTTCAAGGCACTGACAGTGAAATGGACTGACAGCTCTTACCTGAAGGCTTCGATGAGTCTCTCTACTTTCTGTGCTTCTCCCTGAACTCGAACGTGAGCCTGAAACTTTCTCAGGGCCTCATCAAGTTCCATTCCTGAGAAATCCATCTCATCCACTACACAGCTATGAAGAAGAGGCAAGTAGGAAAAAACACAGAGGAATCTGGCTTTAGTAGTTGTGAGTAAACAAAGTGCTCCGTATTTTTAGCAAACTTAGTCTCTGTGCAAATGCTAAATCTCTCTCTTTAAAGTCCTTTTTTAGTTTCTGACCTTGGACATATGTCAACACACAGGTATGAAAGAAAGAAGAAAGTCTCAGATCTCAGCAGGAGATAAGTGAAAGGAAGGAAAATAAAGAAATCCAACGATGTGAGGACAAAGGAGAGGTACATGAAAGGTTGAAGGCAGGCTATGGCATTAAAGGAAATACATAGCAGAGACTCCAAATATACATTTGTGAGCTTGTGCATATCACACGTGCCTATTTAAGTCAGTGAACAAAAAGTGAGGCTGGGTATTTATGAGTGTGTTCGAAGCAGTGACCTATTTCTGAAATCTGTATAACAACCTCAGCAAAACGCCCTTCCATCCTGCATCTTTGAGCACTGATTGGAAGCAGAAAGGGTGCGTGAGCACGTAATAAGTAAATACACATCCACAGATGCATGTCAGCACAGGCTTGTGTGTTATCATGTGTATCTGTTGATGGCACTTTTTAATAATTCTTAAAATTACTAATCTATCGAAGTCCAATATAAACAAATCTCCTGATGAATCTTTTATCTTCCAAGGTAAAACTCAGTCAAGTAGGAAAACGATAGTAGATAAAAATCTACCTTTACCTTTGATGTGATGTGAAAGCCAAAACAACTTTAGAGGGGCTGAAAGGGGAGATGGATTTTATCTGCTGTTGTTTCCAAGATTATGGGGGAGCTGTGACTTTGATGCAGCCTAAAGTCAACACAATGTGGTTGCCTAAAATATCATAATGATTACATCTGGGTTTGTTCATCCTCTCCAAATATACTTGAATCATGGACTCCTTTGTTTTCATTCATTCTTCTGTTTGTACTTTCCATTAAAAGCTGCTTTCACTACTGGCCGGTCTAGCAAAAGTATTCATATTTCCAAATATTTTCATGCAACATCCACAGACATACAGTTGTGGTCAAAAGTTTCCATACATGTTTTTTGTGACAAACAAGTATGTGTTCCGATCACTCTATCAAAGAAAAATAAGACATGTAGAACTTATTGGAAACTGAAGACAGCCATGACACTATGTTCTTTACAAGTGTATGTAAATTTTTGACCACAGCTATTTATATTGATCTAGATTTTATGTGACAGTTCAGTCAAAGTTGCAAAAAATCTTGAA
Source organism: Jordanella pulchra (assembly GCA_034780135.1). Classification (NCBI taxonomy): domain Eukaryota; kingdom Metazoa; phylum Chordata; class Actinopteri; order Cyprinodontiformes; family Cyprinodontidae; genus Jordanella; species Jordanella pulchra. Next base: position 1,536 of record JAUZNJ010036918.1, read on the forward strand.
GCAAGAGGAAATGTAGTTATATATTCAAACGGCCCTTTCCAAAAGCAACCAGACAGAAAAGGGCTTCTAAATGATTCATGCTTTACGGTGAACAGAGAAAATTATCTTTAAAGTCTCAACATGGATTCTCAATTGGCTTCAGGTCTGTATTTTAACTGGACCATGTGAACACAGGTATACAGATATGCTTTTATCTAAACCATGTGTTTTAGCTAATTTTCCTGTTAAGTGGTGGTGGTTCAAAAGTTTGCCACTCTCGCTTTTCGCAACAGGGATTTTGTTTTCCCTGGATTTAAATGGATAAAAATTCACACGCATGGTTATGTTAGATTAAATGTTTATATTCAGCGCCCTTATTGGAATCAGCCCCTAAAACTTTGGGTTTTATTTTCAGATTTAAGTTTCTGTTTTATTTTGGTATCTTTCTGACGTATTGGTTTTCTTTTCTGATTAATGCTCAGTTTAGTTGGATGGTCATGTTTTGCGCGGCTCTAGTTGTGTCATACATGTTTCCATTTCGGATTTGGATGATGTATTGAACACTACTTTGTGCGATAATAAAGCTTGGGATATTATTATTCAACCTAACCCTCGTTTAAACATCCAAAACTTCCTTATTCTTCATGGCACTGTTTGTTTTCCATATTCTATAACAAACATATGGCATATTCACACAGCAGTTGAATATATTCTGAGACTAAATAACACCAACGATTAGCTGACTATTACTTGCAATTTTGGGCAGGATGAAAATTCATACCACATATCTCAGTTTTATATATCAGCAGTCTTTAAAAAAAAATAAATAATGCATCCTTTTTCGGTTCTTTTACCATAATGCAGCATTTCATTTTGGTCAGTAAAATTAAAACAAAATTGCTTTTAAATTCACAAAGGGCATGTATTATTAGGATCAGTGAGACATTGTTTGAAAACTGGAAACTTCAAATTAAAAACTTACACTTCTTATGTAAGAAATGGTTTGAAAGTCTCATAGTAGCGTGTCCTCTGGTGCCTAGGGAATAGAGCACCTTACTAGTAAGTTGATATAATTAACCCTAACACATTAGAACCTACCATAAAATGGTTCTAAATCTAGTAAAACATTTGTTATATATCTACTACCCTTTAAGGGATAGAGGAGTAGTCTCCTCTCACAGGGAGCTGTGAACTGCAGCTGTCATCTGTGGAAAAAGTAAGTGAGGGGACTTTAAATGGAGTCTATGTTCAACTCAAATAAATTTAATGCAGTTCAAATTTAATTAGCATATTTTAGTTGAAATTTGAATCCACAATACACATTCAAACCCCTGCATAATCTTGAATTTGAGAGATTATGATACACTTAAAAAATATTAACAGCCCCTCAACTTTTCCACCATGAACTGCAGAGTGGAGGTTTCTCAAGGAGTTTACTGTCCAATTATATTTGCAAGTTAACAATTATGCACTATTTTTTTACCATTTCTTTATATAAAAATTTTAGAGTATTTGTATTTGGGATCTCTAAGTAAATAGAAATACCATTAGAAGGAATTAAATCTGCAAGTTCTTCAGGGTCTTATCTCTTAAGTGTGTAGGAAGGCATCCATCCCCATACAGCATAACCCTACCACCACCATGTTTTACTTTGCAGATATTGAGCTCAGAGTGTTATGCTTTGTCAGTTTTACAACCACAACACGCTTTAAAATAAAAATATTACTTATATGGCTTATTGCCAGGTGCAAAGGAGAGTTCTTGAACCTCATTCAGGATAATAAAAGCTAGTTTTGTTTAAAGCACCACTAACAACCGTCAACAGATTCATCCGTCAGAGATATGGCTTGTTACAGCTCCTGCATAGTTACCATGCTCCTCTTCCTTTATCATCGTTTAACCCTTTAATAGTCAGCCTTGGCTAAAACCTATTGGCTCCTTAACCCTCGGGTCATACATTAATGTGCTCCTTTTCTTGCAAGGCTCGGTGCATGTTCTTCTTAGAGCCAGAAACTCCAAATAAATTTAGTGCACTTACTCTAGGACATCTCTGTTAAACTGAAGCTTGCTGTTGCCCAGGAATTCTCCAATCATCTGTCGGCTAAGGCCCTTCCTCTGCAGCAGGAAATGTGCCACCCCTATGGCCGTGTCTGGAACAAACCCACGTGTGATCAGGAAGTGGATGCCTCTCTCTGGGTTCCTGGCATTGCCAAACACAGAGAAGCAGCAGTGTTAGAGTTGGCACAGTAGATTTAAATATTGTGCTTTCACGTGTATATGTTTGGGTGTGTGTGGGGGGGAGACAGAAGACATGTAAATGCCCTTAATTCTGTATGTGTGAGTGTGGGTGTTAGAGAGTGTCAGTATATAAGAGTAAAAACAGTAAAAAATAAGCACGCATTCATGCAGAAAAGCTGTTAGCTAATGACTTGGGGATCAGCTCGCTTGTCGTTGGGTTCATTCGCCTTAATTTGTGTTATCCAATATCAAATGAAGGCCGACCATGTAATCTATTTATAGAACCTGAGCAACTCTCACATTGTCCATGGCCTCTGCCACTGTCTCCACTATTCTGCTGCATTTTACACTTCTCTCTCCTCTTTATCTCCATCCTTCTCTTGATCTTGTTTTTCACGAGCATCACACAATAACAAGATGCTACTAAACAGACACCTCCCCCTGGCAATTACAAGCAATAATAAGCAGCTGCTTATAACTATTTTAAAGGGTTGTTGGGAGTTTATTCAAAACAAACATCAATGCTTTGAAGTTGTTGCCAGCGGATGCAGAAATATTTAACATGTTTATATTTTGTCACAGAGCTTTATAAGAACCGCCAGCCCACTCACACATTGAACAGGTTGAGTCCAATCCTGTAGAGGCGTTTGCGATGGGTGTCAGTGGACAGTGTTGGGGAGCGGCAGGAGACTGGATCTTGGCAGCGGTCCCTTGGCAGAGAGACGACCAGGGCCTGCAGGGCCTCAGGGCTGGAGCCCCCAGGGATCTGCTGAGGATGAGTGTAGTGATACTGCTGGTACTGGGTGTAAATTTGAGCAGGCTGCTGATTAGACTGGACTGAGGTGGACATTGAAGTGGAGGTAGAGGTGGAAGTGGAGGACTCCAGTCTGTCTGAGCTGTTTTCTCCCTCCATTCCAACTCCCACTGCAGCTGGCACTGCCGAACCCCGCCTGGATCCCGAATCGACCATTTCTAGCTCCTCGCTAGGAGGGGGCGCAGGAAACTCGGGTTCCTCCATGGACTGCCCGTCTCCTCCTCCGCCTGTCCCACTAACAGAAGGTTTCCTGCTGCCTGGCTGTCCTCCGCTTGCATTTCCCAGAGAGGTGGTGGTGGTAGTGGTAGCGGAAGAGATGGTATAGGAGCTGTTGCTGTCAATGTGAACAGTTACATCCCTAAAAGCCATGAGAAGGGAGCTTGCGCTGCGGGGAAGGCCGGCACTTTCTGCAGCTGCACGAAGGGCCCCAGGGTCCATAAGAAGTCCCTTTCCCTCTCCTCCCTCTGCCAAACTCCAACCACGAAGAGCCTCATCGATAGACTGAGCCAAGGAGTGAAGCTGCACATACAATAATGAACAACAAAAACTCTATTAAATCAGCAACTAAATTAGGTCATTGTGAGGCTGTCTGAACAGAGAAGTTCATGAGTTCAGGCTGATAATTAATGACTACTGTAAGACATGTCAGAGCACATTCCCTGCAATAAGTGTTCTCTGATATAACCAAGGCAGCTGGTCTACAAAAGGGTAATTATTGGCTTGTGAAACTTCACATTGATTCATTGTCTAGTTTTGATTTATCTGTAAACATATTGAAACCATTTTATGCAGAGCAAAAAGGAAAAAGAAAAATATGTACAAGAAAATCCTAAAAAGGTTAGAGCCTCTAGGTTAATTTCTACTCATAGAATTCACAATAGGAAGGCATCAGTGTGGCTTGATAAAATATACTTGCTTCGGAGCAAAAAGTAACATTTCATCACAAAATCTTTCTTTTATACATGCTGAAAAAGTTTGGATCTGTATACTGTTTATAATGGATTGGCATAAAACTCCTCTGATATTTCCTGGAGTGAGAACACCTCCCACCTGGTGAAGAAAGCCCAACAGTGGCTCTTAATTCTCTGCAAGTAAGTAAGTAAAAATCATCTGGACTCTCCTCTGATCCACCTAAAGAAACCTTTACAGAACCACAATGGAAAGCATCATGTGTGTCAGGATCAGGATGCCGTCTGTCACATCTGGAATTTAGTCATGTTACAAAAGTCCAGAAAAAGAGCACACCAGTGCCACAGATCCCACCCAACTGGGCTATGATTTTATCAATGCATTTCCACAGAACTCAAATTCATTCAAGGTAAATGCATAGAAGAAATCAATGCATGGCTGAGCCAAAATGTTCTTAAGCTGAATCAAAACAAAACTAAAGTAATATGTTTTGGACATAATGAAGACCTTTCAAAATTTAGCACACAGGTTCAGCTAACAGCTGGAAACCCCCAACGAGATTTGAAATCTGGATGTATTGATGATCTCAGACCTCGATCCACAGAGGCAAAGACAGTAACAAAGTCCACCTTCTATTACCTAAAGAACATCTCCAGGATTAAAGGATTAATCTCTCAGAGGGACCTTGAAAAAAAATCCAAGCATTAATTTTAGTAGAATTGATAACTGTGACAGTGTCTTTATAGGTCTGCCTAAAAAGTGGATCAGACAGCTGCAGTTGATCCATAATGCTACTGTCCAGTTCTTCGCCAAAACTAAAAGGTTTTTGGGGCCAGAGAGGAGCCAATCACATGACCCCCATGAAGTGAAAAAGTGGCAGTCACTGAGTGCACTATAAAGTCCACTACACACTTTATATAGTGATTGAGGGGGTTAGGGCACACATTTGAAGACAGCCAATGTCTCTTGGCTGATCCAGGAAATCCTTTGGCTTCCCCCAGAGGACCTGGAGGAGGTGCCTGAGTAGAGGAAATTCTGGGCCCTCTCTCCAGAGACTGCTACCCTCCCAGCAATGAGTCTGAAGAATACCAACAGTACAACCGGAGCAAGTATGGGATCCAAAGTGCTTTAGAAATTTTTATTCAAAGCAAGAATGGTTAAATAATGTGATTTTTATTTACTTTATATATGTTTTTTAAGAGTATTCAAAGCACTAAAGGCATAGCCTAACATGATTTTCAATAGGGAAAAGGGTCTCATCCAGCTTATCTTTCTTTTATTATGTATAACAGAGTATTAAAACCTACTTAATTGTGATTCAGTGTCTAAACAACCAGATTTCTGACCTTTCCATTTGTGATCCCCAAACCTATTGTACAAAGACTGAGTCGAACATTGTGCTTTATAAGATATCCAGTATATTTCCACTCTTAACTGTTTTCCTAGAGCTCTAACAAACTTGTGCTTTATAAGATATCCAGTATATTTCCACTCTTAACTGTTTTCCTACAGCTCTAACAAACTGTAACCTCATCTAACATGTAATGCATGTCATGATGGTGCCACCACCATGTTTTATGCATATTTTGGTATGACTCTCTACCAGATTTTCACATTTAGAAATTAAAATGTGCACCAATTGCCTTTACTAAATAGCTCAGACTTAATCATTATGGATGAAGATCTTAGGTGATAATCTATTTTCAGTACTTGTTATCAGATATTCTCAAAGATCTAAAATATGCGTTGATGTAAAAGTATTTTAATGTTGAGGGTTTTTGGGTTTGCCGCTTAAACTTTCCCTGCATTTAGCTTCACCTATCTTCCTATCAACTCTCCCTCACTTTGTAAAGAAATTGTGCACAAAGCACAATTTGCCTGTGGGGATGGTTATTCAGGGTTATGTGAACTGTTCATCTTTTGAGCCACTCTTCCGTAAAGGCCAGATTGGAGGACAGCGAAGCAGAACAGATGGGCGCTCATTTACTAATCAGGTGACTTCTAAAAGTAATAAAGTGCAATTGATTTTATTTAGAAATGTCAGAGTACAGAATCGGATACAGAAGCACTACAGTTTAATGTTGGTCTATCTCATGAAATCCCAATAAAATATAGCTGGCATTTGGAACATTACAAAAGATGTCTACTCTTTAAGGCATTGTGTTTTTTTAATGACAGAAACAAGAGAATTAAATCCTAACTCCTAGATGTGTGTATGCAAGTATCTAGGCAAAAGTTTACAATAAAAAATGTTATTTCTCTAACTAGATAGCTAAATTTGTTATAATTTACATTCTAATTAGATTTCAAGCACAAATCAAACGTTTATGGAGAGTGGTTTATTTGTTTTGATGGTCCCACCCTTTCATTTAAGCTCTATTACATTCCTGTTTTTACATTTTACATTGCTTGTCTATTCTTAATGCACCTTTTCCTACTTGTTTGCACCTTCTTATCTACTTTGCCATTATGTGACAAGTGAATTTCTCCGATGTGAGATCAATAAAACTCATCTATCTATCTATCTATCATCTTTTCAAGTTACTGAAATTTGCTCTAAGTGAACACAAATTGTCTCTAATAAATCTATTATTTCAACAACTCCTTAGATTTTGTCTGTAATTCCAAGGCCAGACATTTTAAATACACTGACCTGTTCAGAAAAGCAGTCCTCCAGCTGTGTGAGTGTAGGTCCAGATGTTTGAGGTGGAGTCTGGCTTGGAGCTGACGAGGGGACGGTTGCTGGGGCAGAAGCAGGTGATGGGGGAAGGGATGTGGAGCGACATGGAGGTGGAGGGGGAGTTTTAGATCTTAAGGGTATCTGTCCTCCTCCTGGATGCAAAGTGTAGCTGTGTCTCTGGGCTGCATTCCTGCTCCGTGATGAAGGACTGGGGTGGCGCAGCGATATCCGGCGAGGCAGCTTGCTCTCTGAAAGCGAGTTGCGGATCTTCTGAAAGTTCTTGCTGAGCTGATACTGGCGGAAGGCAGTCTGGATGCGACGAGCTGCCCGTCTAGCAATCAGATGCCCTCCGTACTTTTGCTCCAGCTCCTCTATCTGAGGGCACAGGAAGCCAGTGAGGGGGAGTGAGCACATCAAACACCTTTAAATTGCTCTGAGAGTCACTGAAAAACACTGCAAGAGTGATAAACCCACTGGAACATGTTTTAATCATTCAGGAGCAGTCAAACATGCTGCAGTTTTTGAGCAAAAAGATCAAAAGAGCCAAGAGGAGACTTGAAGTACACACTCACCCGCTTCTTAAAGGTATCCCCAATTATCTGTTGGCTCTATGTTGTGGTGAGGGTTTGTGGTCAACAAAAAAGCTAAACCTGCAATCATCCTTCATCTTCTAATACCAGATAAATGGACCATGACACAGGTGCTAATGCATAAAAGAAAAATAAGCCTATTTGTTGGTGGCTCTAATCAAAAATCTTGTCATCTCTTGAGTTTACACAATCTAATATTTTCAGAGGAGGATGGGAGGCAGAGCATGGATTGTAATGACCTGAGGGACAGGAGACAGAGAAAAACAGAGGAGAGCCTCTCATGAGTCTGCTGTGCGTCCGGTCGGACCGAAAGGGGATTCATGCACTCGAGCACTGCGGTAGCACTAGTGGACTTTTTAGTTGCTCACTATGAGGAATAAAGACATCTTCAGCCACCACAAGCAGTTATTAGCAGTTACCATGACAACCTAGCATCTCCCTCTCCCCTGTTCCTGTCGCTCTGGCACTCGGTATCCTGGGTGTTCTTTTTCATGTCAACAGAGACGGAAATAGATCTAAAAGGAAATCTTTTTTGTCAAGAAATCTTCACTCACACACCTGCTTGTGTTAAACGAGGTAGTGCTTTATTCCACCCAAGTGCTATCGTACATGTTGAACTGCTTGGAAACAAAGCCTACCTGTTTGTTTTTGTTTTCCAAATTGATCTCATACTCGCTGGGTCCCTCCCGCTTGATCCCCTTCACTTCCTGTCCTCCACCAGAGGACGTCCCATCCTCCAGGCTTAGGATCGGTGCGCTGTGAAGGAAATAACAGCAGAGAGATATCAGATCCTTCCCCCGACGACCAAAACTCAGCAATTACCACAGGGGCTCGGCCATGAGCTCGGCAGAGTGGGAAGAGGTTTATAAATGAGGCAGAGCGTGGACTGTGATGACCTGAGGGGCAGATGACTGACTTTCCATGTCCACCCTTATTTGGTCAGACTTGTGGCTCCATTACAAGTCACAGGAGCAAAGCACTGGATGCAGTGGCTGAATACAAAAGAGTTGACAGTACACAGTGTCCAGAAGCATCCCTTTTGTCACTCACTAAATATATCTTATGAACGTGATTCAAAACTGTTTAAATCCAAGTTGTAAGAGGTTTTAAAAAGCATTGTTAAATGTATATTAAATTATTCAGATAAACTCAATTAATTAAGTTTTTGATGCTTCACTATATTGGAAAATCAAATACTCAAGTGGAGTAGAGTCATTCTTTTGGTGGAGAAAAAGGATTTAATGAACTTTTGATCACTCTTTAAAATAGCAAATGCAGGAGAATATGTCCTTTAAAATGACTTAAAGAAAATTGCTATCTTCCTAAACCTAATATAATGACATGTAAGTTCATACAAACATTGAAAGACAAGGCATAAAGATGACCACAGTGAATTCTGCAAACATGTACGAGGAGGTCAAAGGTAAGAAAGGTTTAAAAAAAGAAGAAAAAGCTCTTCAAATCTCAGCGATAAAGGCTGAAAGACATTTACAACTGAGATCATACAACTGCAAAGTACATTACAACCCTAAGATATTTGGCTTTGATTTTCTTTATTTGATCTTTTCTTTTTCTTTAAATCTTGCTTTCTTCAGTTAATTTCTCTGTGCTCCTTATCGTTCGATGTTTTTATTCATATTTGAGTCTCTCTTTTTTCTATATCCTGAGTTATCCAGGAGTTATTTTCCTGTTAATTAGTCTTGATCATTCAGCTGCTGTGCCTTTCTCTCTGCCTCAGCTGCCACTAATTTTCTCTGATTAACTCATCTGGGTTAGGGTTAGGATTTAGCTGTCATTTATCTACCCCAGAAGTGTCCCATCTTTCCTCCATTCCATGCCAGTCCTGATATTGTGTTTCCTGTCTAATTTTTTGTTTGGTAAGATCATTTGGTTGAGTTTTTATTTTATAACTAAGGTTCTCACATAGGTTATTTGATCTCTGCATATATGCCCTTCAAACTGGAATGATTGAGTAATTTGGCTTGATTTTACAAATCTTTAAAGGATGGCCTTAATTGTGCATGTTGCTGGGTTTTAGTAGTAGTTTAAAATTTGTTTTTACATAATCATGTAAATAATGTGTGAAGTATAGAGGTCTTATCAAATTAAATGCATATTAAGATAACAAACGAGAAAACTGTCTATGCAATTTAAAACCTAAAATGCCATTTATTCTTCCGTGTATACTGTATATAAGTAGTTAAAGTGCATTTATAAGGTTTAACCTGTTATTTTCAACTACCACAGGAACTTGGCTTTAGCGACAGAGGGGAAACCGCCTTTAAGGTACATTATCAGCTGAGCGCATTAGGACAGAATGAAAGATATTAACATAGTTAAAATGAATTAATTTAAGTTGCAAAGGTTAAAAATAATCTAATCTTTCTCATGGAGAAGCATTGATTATGGAGCTGTCTCTAAATAGAGGGTAAAATACTTGAGTGCTTTTTTCCCAAATCCGTACTAACTGTTGGCACAACTGAAAGGAGGTGGTGGCTGACCTAGATTAGATTACACAAGTCTTAGGTAGTAGGGGCCCGTCCCCCTCTTCTGGTTAAAAACAAATAGCACTTCAAGCACAAACGGCTTAAAGTGCTTTTCTGGGCAGACAGTTGTTACACACACAAACGCCATGAGAAAAAAAAAAAGATCAGATGTAGAGAAGATCATATTTTATATATAATACAATGATCACTAGTAAAACGCTAACAAAATGTATGTCATTTTTGTCAGAACTCAAGACGAAGAATTTAAACTGCAGTCTTTACTTGAAACATATTCATTTTTAGATGATATAATCTACACTATTCTTCAAGTTTAAAGTTGATTAACAAATTAATTCTCCTAGAACACACGTGTCAGAGTGGTTCCAGAAAGGGCCGTGTGGCTGCTGGTTTTCTTTCCACCCAAGCCTTAGCACACCAGAC
>JAUZNJ010036920.1:0-11671 GCA_034780135.1 Jordanella pulchra
TTTGTGACAAACAAGTATGTGTTCCAATCACTCTATCACAGAAAAATAAGACTTGTAGAACTTATTGGAAACTCAAGCCAGCCATGACATTATGTTTTTTACAAGTGTATGTAAACTTTTGACCACAACTGTACCTACGATATGCAGGACAGTGGGTCCTGAGGACAGAGCTAAAAAACCTCTGACCTCCTGATTCAGCAGGATACAGAAGTTTGTGCTGCAACCAGTGGGTCATAGTTTTTAACCCCTGCTCTGTCATCTTTGCCTTGTCCTTGGACAAGACTTTTCCCCTGCATTACCTACTGATGGGAGGGGGCAACCCCTGCTCTGTCAGTCTGCCCTAGTCCAACCATGGCTACAAAGTAGCTTGTCACCATCAGTGTGTGGATTGGTAATTGACTGAATGAAGTGTAAGGTTTATTAGAGTCTCCTAACTTGAAAATATGCTATATATGTGCAAACTATTTAGCGTGTTATCACATTTTACTCACAAGAACCTGTAGTTTCCTTGACCTCTTTGCTGCTCTATTTTTCCCTCTGCAGGATGAAAAGCTGCACATATATTAACCAGATGGCTTTGTTTTTATATTTTGATCATGAGAATCCTTATGTACCCACATTTCTAGAGACCCACATCTATAGTGTCACCCACTTGGAATGCCAAATTCAGGCAGTGCATTCTGCTAGAGAAGAGCACATCTTGTGGTGTTTTTTTATGCTACTGATGAATCTTACACACAACAAAAGCATTTCAATATCTTTGTGGGAAGATAATAGAATTTCAAGTTGAAGAAATAAGATTTTGATTTTTATTTCTGTTTTTAAACTTGTTTTCAGGTAAACAATTAAGAGTTTTCTTAAAGCAAATCATTCAAAAAATATTTAGTGCATAATTAGTCTATGAACATACTGGCTCTAAACAAGGTGTGAATTGTTAGCAGCTTTGCTTTAACAAAGACAGCTGTTTAAAAATTATAGAATATAGCTGTTTTTTTTTCTTATTTGTCTGCCTGATTCATACAAAAAACATCCTTTGTTGCTACTGTAGAGATTAGGTTTTGTCCATTTTAAGATTATACAATGTGTTGCATTAATTAGGCTTGTAATTAATTAATCAGTATCTCACCAAGCAAATGTTCTAAACACATCTGTAGATCTAAAATAAACACATGCATACACTTTACACAGATGCAGTGACTCAAATTAATCTCTCCTGTTACATTCATCTGCTGTGAACAATGATCAATGTTGCAAAACTTTGAAGTAGCTATTTAGTGGCAGCTTTTTTTTAGCTACATGTATGCAGAAAAAAACATGGTCTGCATTACCATATTTTAGACAAGGCTATGCTGGGCTTTAAGTTTGGTTTGGTTTTGGTGTTACAGTTTTGGGGGGACTTGAAATACTTACTCCGCATTGAGTTGTTAAGGCTTCTGAAATAAATACATTTTTCTGTGTCAATGATGTAAAAGTTTGTTTTTGTCTGTATCATAATATTGTAATAAAACCCATCCAGTTTATCAGCGACATGGTGTGGACACATTAGACTTTTGAAAAGCATTGTGTGAATAAGAATGACACTTAACTATTAAAAAAAATGTCAGCATTTTTAAGACGCAATGGCTGACTCCTATTTCCACCATAAGATTCATGGGTAAATCTAAGACTTTGATTGGCTCTGATCTTTTAAAGATACTTTCAATCATCAAATGTGTGCTTACTTGCATTTACTTTCATCTTAGATTATAGCCTTTGTACGTTTTTGTCAGTGGTTCTTTGATCTATCTGACTCTTTTCTAGTTTCTAAGCTTTAATCAGCAATTCAACACTTAGAATAATCTTGTTATAAATGTCTGGCCCTTGTACACTCTTAAACAGGATTTTGAACATGCTGCAAATCTAACAATTTTAAAGCTTAAAGAAGCACTAAGTGATTACAGAGTCACACTGGCTTTTATAAATAGTGTTGTTGTAAAGACTGACTGACCCTCCCCCCCACTCCCACCTACAATGCTGTCACTCTATAAAAACTAGTAAAGACGCATATACGACCAACTGTCAGAAAAGGTGAGTTGTGGTGTACAATCAGATGAAAACTAATGTACAATAACATTTTCACTGCAAGTTGTTACATTCATGCATGTCAGTTAAGTGTAAGTCTCTTTCTAAAGTAAAAACCATTTTAATTAATCTCATAAGGTACTTCAGCCTCTCTCTGTTTTAGAGAGGCAGGTTACAAATAATTCACTCTAAAATCACAATAGCAATAGTAACAGAGGTTAGCAAATATGGTGCCTACAAGCCCAATAACAACGTTGTCAGGTCTGCATCAGTTTTGTGGCCTTGTTTTTGTTTGAGGACTTGCCGCAGAGAAAAAGGTCTCCTCACAGAGTAAAGGCCTTGCCCAAATTCATTTATCTACAAGAACTGTCCTGATCCAATTCTCTTTTTCTGTTTCTTTTCTTTTGTGACAAAGTATTTCTTTTCCTCTTATTTGCTGACTGTCATGACATAAACCTCTAAAATAAAATTAAAAACCTGCTCTATAACCAGCGCAGCTCGAGGTGTGTAGCTATTGAGGCTAATGACCTTAACAGAGAAAAGAGCTATGACACTACCACCAGGTTTGTGGCACTGAAACTTGCAAGTATGGTTTTTCCAACTGGAGCCTGTAGGGGACAAAGGCTGCTCGGTTCTCTCAGAAACACTTAGATTATCTTCACAAGACTATAGCAGAGGCTAAATTAATGTCCAAATGTTACTTAGTGCTGATTTAAGAGTTAAATACCTATCCTTATAATATCATTCACTTTGGATCACACTACTTTGTAAAGCCAGAAAAAAAACAATAATGTCTTCAGAGCCATGTAAATGTGAAATTTCTCTCCACTTTTTGCTCATGTTTCAAATGCATCATCCCAAACCATACCTAATCTGGAGAGAGGACACTTTTATTTTAATTATTCCAGTTCTAGACTTTCTCCCTTTCAAGAAATATTGGAAAGACTCCAAAGCAAAACAGACGGTCTTATCTCTCAGAGGGCTGGAAGAGACGCAACTATGGGCCTCTTTCCAAACTAGGGGCTGTGCCTGGAAGTATTTACATTTTTTGGAATGACTGGATAATGGAGTCTTTAGTTTGGAGATGCAGGTATGGTAAAGAAGGACAGAAAAATATATGATTTATTAAAAAAAATGCTTGAGTGTCAGAGCCTAGCACTGAGCAAGGAGTGAACAATTTTTCCACACATAGGTTCTGAAATGTACAACACAGCCTCTGTACTGTACAAACATGCAAAATATTTGGAATATGAAAAAAATTCTGAGGTTGTGGGAAATAGCCCTGTATAAAATATTATTATCGATTATTATTCTTAACAATTATCGAGACAATAGAGTGCCCCTCAAGTTCATTTTTTAATTAAAGATATACATTTTGGTAATAATTGTATTACCATGTACAAAACAAGTCAGGACAGCAACAGTTGTTAGTGTCAAATTCTTTGGTGGACCAAAAGTTTAATTTTGGACTCCCATCTTGCTTACTGACTAGCCATAAAAGGCAGAAGCAAGGGAAAAGCGCATTGAATACCTGGCGCGATATAACATATAGCAGATGTACACAAGCTCCAGGTAAGTGTGAAGAAGATGTAGCATTATAAAGTAGGGAAAAGGAGAGAAATTTTTTATCTCTGCTGCACTGACAGGTTCTTTGCTCCTTTCCTAAGATTGCCAAAAAAGTAAATAAGAAATATTTCTGCATGGTCTGAAAACCTGCCTAAACATAAAAGCTGTCCTTAAACCAGATTTTATACCATCACCAAAGTCACTTTTACTAGGTGAGTGAGTTTGATTGTGAATATTTAAACATTTATTTATACAGTCCAAAACCAAAAGACACTATTCATTTAAATGTGCTGATGAGTGCAGGTAAAAGGTAGTATATCTTTAGCTGTTGAACTCTTCATTGAGTGAGGCTTAATAAACTGACCTCAATTGTTAAATTCAATGAGCCTTTTTTTAAATGCTGGAGCCTATTTTAAAGTTTGTCTATAGAGTAGAGAGAGACTAAGAACTTTTAAAATATGTAAACTCTGGCACTATGCGTAAATTTATTTTGACTTCATTGTAATAACCACAAAAAAGAGAACCAGGATTCATCCAGCTGGTGTTTGAACAATTTAGAACTGCCACAGGTTGGGAGGGGAGTTACCAGAGTCAGTGACCGGAAACTTCTGGAGGGAGATTGAGTGACCAGGCAGAAACAGAGGGAAATGTTTCCCATGTTGAATTCTGGTTCACTAACCTTCTTGAAATTTTGGGAAAACGTTGATAGTTTCTGAAGAAGCCGGTTTTCATGTGAGAATCTGTCTGAATCCAGGTAGGTGTAGAGGAATCCTTCTGACAGTTACTCATCGGTCCATAGGAATGCACAGGGTCAGATCTGTGACAGCAGAGACAGGCATGTTAATCAATAAGACAAACCAGAGTTCGGGGTCCAAGAGGAGGTCCTGAGCCAGGTGATCAGAGATCCAGAGACAATCCAGATGATATTCCAAGAGCAGGGTCAGGCCACAGAAGACGTGTCAGAGATCCAAAAAACTCACTTTGACAGGTTCGATAGGGTTCAGGCAGGCTCAGGATCAGGAGGCAGAATCAGGTCAGAAACAGGCAGGTAGAGAAGTACAGGAACACTGGATAAAACTTACTGATGGCTTATAATAATCTGGCACTAGTGACTGGGCTGAGTGCTGGTTATATAGCCAGGTGAGCAGGCGAATCTGATGGAGGCTGATTAGGAATCGGGCGGTGGTGACAGGTGTGTTGAATGATAAACAAGCACTAGTGCGAAGAATCCTCACATTCATAAAGTTTGTATAATTCTCAAACTTTTTCATGTTTCTTTACATTCCAACAACTAAATTCAAAGTGTTTTATTAAAATTTTATGTGAAAGACCAAAAAGAAAGTACTCGTACTCATACTTATACTAGTCATCTTCTGCTTTATCCAAAATCGGGTCATTGGGAAAGCAGTCTCAGCAGAGACTCCAAGACTTCCCTCTCCGCAGACCCCTACTCAAGTTCTGCTAGGGGAAGCCTGAGGCACTCCCAGGCTAGCTGAGAGACATAGTTCCTCCAGCTTGTCCTGAGTCATCCTCTGGGCCTCCTCCTGGTGGGACATGCCGAAAAAGATGTGCAAGCCAACTCAGCTGACTCCTTTCGATGTGGAGAAGCGGCTGTACTCGAAGCCTCTCCCGAATGACCGAGCTTCTCACCCTATCTCTAAAGGGGTATCTATCCATTTTGGCTGATTGAAATCTCATTTTGGATGCTTGTATCCGGGATCTTGTTCTTTTGACCATGATCCAGTTTTCATAACCATAGTTGAGGGTAGGAACGTAGACCGACCAGACTGAAAAAAGTACCTAGGAATTTTGAAGAGCTAAAAACAAGAAATCTAAAAATCTATGATGTGTTTCTGTTTAGTCCCCTTTCTCTGAATCTCTTCTATAATATCTAGCACCACAAATTTATCTCAGAATTCACTTAATACATAATAGTCCACGTAAAAAATATTTGGGCGAAAAATAACACATGTTCCCCAAAGGGAAGTAGGGCAGTGGTGTCATCATGCTGAGGAGATTCTTTCCTTCAGCAAGGACAGCTTGTCAGAGTTGAAAACATTTATCAATGCAGCTAAAATTTGGAATTAATAATATTTCTGCAAAGCAAGATCAGCTTTGCAAGGCTCTAAAAGAAAATGATTAGAGTTCTGCAGAAATGTTTTAGATGCTTATAACCATTCTGATTATCAAATATCCTTGATTCTGACCTAAAAAGAAAGGCAGCTAGAGTCATATTAACAAACGCCATGAGATACAGTCGATTTCTAAGATTCACTTGTGTGTAACTTATTTGAATGAAGCTTCTTCAGTCTTTCAATACCTGACTTTACGGTTTAATTTATGTAACAATATTGAGCTCAAAGATATTAAGAAAAATAGGCTATTCGCAATGATGTATAGGTCCTGTGATTTTATCTAAGTGGAGATAGGAAGGTGATGAAGGAGAAAAGAAAATGGATTAACCTTGAAGAAAAGGTACATTAGCACTTGAATGCAACAGGCAGAACAAGTTATTGTATATCAGTCTTCCGGGTTCTTTTTTTTAATCACTTTGTGTTGAAAACCATCAGACATAGGCAGGTCAGACATAATTTCCATTATGTTCCAGGCTTTTAACTGTCTAATATTATAATTATATGTCTGGAACCATAAGGAAGATGTTCAGGGACAGAGAAAAGATTATGGAGGACGTATTCAAAGGGAGCAAACTTCATTAGATAAAAAATACAGTAACTGAAGTCACACTGAAGTATTTGACAATATTTCAGTAACCCAATTTTTGGGGTAATGTAATATGTGTTAAGCATGTAGTACTATAAAACACTTTCCTTCATAAATGTTTTTTACTTGTTCTAGAGAAACGTTCTCAATATATAACAGACCAGAAAAACTAAAAGCATATTCTATTGTACTTAAGCTAAAATTTTGTTTGGAAATATACTGTATATGAAATCTTAAAAGCACCAAGGAAATAATAGATTCCAGGAGACAAAAGAAATACCATACTACTATGAGACTACTATGACTTATGACTTACTATGAGATCAGATAACCTAATATAAGAAGTTATATTAAGGTCTTAGCCCAGGTTCCAGGATTATTTTGTCCTTGATTCCATCCCAAGTCAATTGAAAATCTGCAACTGGGCATTGATTAATTCATTAATTCAGTCATTCATTCATTCATTTATCCATCCATTCATTCATGACATTTAAATCCTGGATTATACTGAAAGTGCTCCACATATAATTTTCCTAAAGAAAATGGCATGCAAATTCATAAAACAGGTAAAAAGTTATTAAAGGAATCATAAGCTTTTTTTACATATACAGTCCATCTGAAACTGTCTTTGAATTCATGTATAAAGATTTTTGAGAGATGAAAAAATAGAGCTCCTTCAAACTCCCCTTTTTTTTCTTGCAGAGTTAATTTGACTGGTTCTTGAGAATTGTATTGGTGTTTTCGCTTTCACCTACATGTAGCATTAGCAACACTAGCAGTTTGGTTTGTCTCTTGTTGTTTCCTGTTTTGTTTTTTGTTTTTTTACAATAGTCAAAAAGTAACACATGCAGCAACAGCTATCTGCTGCCTGTAGTTCAGTCCCTAATTGTTGGAATTATCCCTCTTGGTGAAACACCGAAGTGGTGATAGCTACAGTCACCCTCCTTCCAGAATTAGCCTAAATCCTGGGCTTTTCTGGTTTGAACAAAAAGCCCATACAAAAAACCCAAACCACTCTCACACAGGTTTTAACTAAAGGCCAACACCAACATGTATCTTTACCATGAAAAAGTCAGATTTTCGGGATATGACTCCTTTAAAAACCAGATACAGTATGACGAAAGGCCAGAAACCATTTTGTAATAAAATATTTTATTGTTACAAAATGGATCCTAAATTCAAATGTTAGTTATGTAGAGCATTTGTGAAGTATATGACATAGGCATATAGAGTTTTAATTTAATATAATAAAACACTGCAAAGGTCTACATTGTAATTGTGTTCCATTTAGATTACTCAGTACTGACTCTCTGGGCACTACTATATTAAATTTGATCAGAATCAGACATTATAGGATAAGCATTTTATCTTTAACCATATTCTATCAGACTCAACATACTTTGAGAGTTTGAGTATAATTGAGAAAGTGTGTAGACAAACTTTACAGAGCAAACTTTACAGATTCCTGAAATATTAACCAAACACATGTCTTCCATATTTTAATAACTAGTTTAGAATTTTGTCTACGACTTTCTTTGTGCCTACATTTTATTGCAATTAAACGAAAGATACAGAAAAAAATGCACTTCTATGGTACAAACTTAGCACTTTGCTTTAAATGACAAAAATGAAAAAAAGAAGTAAATACATGAAAACAAATTGCGTGTAAAAATTATGAGCACACAATAGAAACGTTTGAATCTATCCACAATATACATTGACATATGTATATTTCTATGCACAAAGAGTACAGTAAGGCTAAATTTGGAGGTTGGTAATATAAACAGACACCGGTGTCTTTTTTTAAACTCAGTCTTGGACTCCCACACACATCTTTTATATATAATTTCAGGACCCTGATATGATTTCTCTAATCTGATCAGAAAAATCACAAGTATATTTCCTGAGAATATAAACACTATCGTCCAGATGTGCTAATTGTATACCTAATGCAACACTATAACTGAAAGTAATATAATCTCAAAACGCAAGGGGGACTCTAAATGATACATGATCATTTCTTAGAAAACAAAGACATAATCAAGCAAAGACAGGAGGATGCGGGTCTACAAAACAGATGGTATAAATGAACATCATGTCATTTAATGTAAAGCTTTCAAATCTCTTGCTGTTTTTACTACGTTATGTATTAAAAGTATTGTGTGGAGCAGCTGTTGCTTAAGTAAAAACAGGTTTGTCCTTAAATCAAGAACTTGCGAATTCCTCTTCAACTCCCCAATCTTTGATCCTTTGGAGCAGCCAAAACTAATTACATTGCCTGTTCTTGATATGAATCTGCATGTGGTGCTTTATACTCAGTAAAAACTCAAACTAGTTTGTAAATCAGCCTCCAGCTTCTCTCCTGATTTACTTTTTGCCTCTCTGACTGTCCGCATGTCAATTATCTCCCTTCTCCAAACAACCCGTAATAATCACACGAAAGCTGGATGCCCCATTAAATTTCTAACACAGTTTCCCCCCCAGATAGCAATGAATCACTGAATACAAATCACATGAAGAGGACTTCTCACCCAGTGCCAAGTCAGTGTCTAATTTCCACTAATTCGAATAATTGCTTCGTGACATGCATTAAAGTTTAATTATTAAAAATTGAGAAAATGTACAAAATGGATCACTGTAACAGCAAGTTACACCAGTAAAGTAAACAAATGGATTTTAAATACTAAGGGAATTGGGTGTAACATGTTTAACTGAAAATCTAGTAAGTAGAATTACATGTAGGTAAAGTTTCAGAGTAACAGCGTTGCATTTTGATGGCAGTGGTAACTTTTAGTTGTTTATTAAATGACTTGTCCATTCACTTTTAAAATGTTGGTAATGCTGTTGAGTTACTTGCAATCTAACTTGAGATGTACCTGGGTGTGATATTGGCTCTGATACTGACTAACTAGCTTGATCGGATATCGGTGATTTGATATTGGATATCGGACATCCAATCCAGTGCACTTTACGTGGAACTGTTATTTCTTTCTTTTGCTATTTGTTAATAAAAATATAATATACATTTATATTTGTAAAAATGTGTTACTTTTTTTAATCAATGTTTATATCAATGCTAAAGCCGTCACTCCCATGGCAAGATAAGTGGTTATTCATTCAACAGTTGAAACAGATCAGTATCAGATATTGGCCCATACACTTGTATCGGTATCCGATTGGATCAGGAAAAAAAATGGATCTATGCATTTCTAAATTTAACGTAGCACCTTACTACAGCTTGATCAATTTGAGGGACTTTTCATAAACACATACTGCTCTGGGCGAAGACTGGTGTGTTTGTCTGTCTGTTTTCAAAATAACTTGAAAACAGAAATTATCCGGATCATCACCAAAATGTATTAATTTGTCAGTTGTAAAATCTGCCCAACCCTTTGCCTGATAAGTTATTTTGAAAACAGACAGAAAATCAAACAAACAAACAAGCTGCTTGGCGGAGGTCTGTGATTTTATAGTTTTTTACTGAAGGGATAGAACAGGGGAGCTTGGCTGAGGAGCTGTAATGTGGTGGGTGTGCTGCATGCTTTGATTGATCACACAGAATGAGGAGGGATTCAAGGCAATGTTAGAGAGCCCCGTATATTTTATGTTAGTATTGCTAAACTTGCAACACTCGAAAGTCAAAGTCTAAAAGTTCCTGTGATTTGCTTATTTTGTTCAGTAAGAAAATTTTACTGAGATTGGTTAGTAGTAACTCCAATCTAATAAAGCACCTTGCATAGCATGCAAGCTTACATTATGTCAACAACACTGGCAACTGGGTGTAATGCCTGAATGGAATATGGAGACCTGGTGATCAGCCAACATAAATAGAAGTGTACAAGGAATTTATTTAAAAGTAAATTGGAATTGCAGGAACAGGAGCTGACTAGAACTGATATCCCTTATCAGAAGCCGGTGAGTTGCTCTGGCTCTGATGATTGATTGTTTGGATGATTCAGATCACTGAACTACTGATCCAGCTCTTGACAGTGCCAGGCAGGGCTATGGCTAGCAGGGGAGTCGTTGTTAGTCT
The DNA here is from genome assembly GCA_034780135.1 of Jordanella pulchra. NCBI lineage: Eukaryota > Metazoa > Chordata > Actinopteri > Cyprinodontiformes > Cyprinodontidae > Jordanella > Jordanella pulchra. Next base: position 10,382 of record JAUZNJ010036920.1, read on the forward strand.
TAGGGTCATTCTCTGAGAAGCAGTCCACAGGACAGAAGTTTCCAAGTTGGCTAAATGAGAGGGTAGTCCTAAATATAGGCAAGCAAATTGGTAACATGAGGCATAATAACCAGGCAGTTTTCCAGGGGGATAGAGGCGGGAGGTCCCAAGGTCCCAGCTTGGGTTATACACAATTGACATAACAGTCCAAACAGGGGTAGAGACAAGCATACTTGGTAGTGAGGCAAATGTCATTGTCCAGAGATAAGAAGCCAACAGGGGCAAGGCAGGCAAGAGAAAAAATTGAAGAAGACAGGTCAAGATTGGGAGGTGTTAAAAAGGATTGCTGGACGGTCTACGCACACCAATGGCTTTCAAGAATCTAGCGGTTACCCACCTGGAGAGTCAGGAATACACAGTGTGTGAAGAATTATATGGCAAGTTGCATTTGATTGGATTCTTCTTATTGTTGAACAACAACTATTTTCCCAACATCCCAAGAGATTAATAAATATCAAAGTTTAGTATTTTTGGAAGTTGAAGTGGGGTGTATTTGGTTATCTTAGGAGGATATCTGTTTGTATAGTTAACTGTTACTGTGCAGAATTGTTAGGCAACTTAATAAAAAACAAATTTTCCACGGTTTGCAAGCCACAGACTGACAGGCCCCATCCCTATTATTTTTTTAACCTTGTACAAGGAACAGCCATGACTAAAGTGAAGGTTACAAGAAGAAGGGTGTTTGGTGAAGAGCTAACACAAAAAAAAAACAAGAGTCTGGTCATTCAGAGCCTTGTAGGTAAGTCAGAACAAGTACTTTTCACCAAATTTATATTGAATGGGAGCTAAGAGAGTTTATCACAGTTTGCCTCAGTACCCCTGGGAACACTATAGTGTCAGAAGGGACTAGTGACATGGCTTGGCGTGTGTGGGTAAGATTATGGGTCTGATTGTTATTTTCCATTGTTTTAATATAATCTGTTTTTCCACAGCTATGATTAGCAACAGTCTATCATCTGGCCTAACTTGGGCTCATTATTACTTCTATGAGAAGTGTAAGCTGGCATGACGTTGGCAACATTCAGCGACAAAAACCCATGAAGGCTCAGTTATTTGGGAGAACACTTGGAGGAGCCTAGCTTCCTTTGTGGCGGCACAAGGCACACATATCAAATCAAACTTTATTTACTAAACACTTTTCATACAATTAATATACAATTAATATTCCACCATTATTTGCAAATAAATTCTTTAAAAGTCAGACAAAATGATTTTCTCAAATTTTTTTTTCACATTTTGTCCCTCATAGTT
>JAUZNJ010036921.1:0-11671 GCA_034780135.1 Jordanella pulchra
ATATATCTTTTTTAACAATGGTTATGTAAGAGCTAAAACCTTGGCTCACATGGCAAGTTCATTGATTCGACAGTGGAATCGGATCTGTGTCTGATATCAGCCGATATGCTCAGCCCCGGTATTGGTTTCATACTGGAAAAAAACTGGATCAGTGCATCTTTACATATAACCATACAAACACACACACACTCTTCAGGACAATTTCCTGATTGCAATTAATCCAACTGTAGAAGAAGGCCAGAGTACCCAGAGATAACCCACACATGCATGGGCACAGCTTGCAGACTCCAGACAGAAAGATCCTTTGCTGAAATTAAACCCAGGAACATTTTTTCCTGCAAGCAGCAGTGCTACAGATCACACCAGCATGCAATCCTGCTATGCATGTCTGAATCAGATTTTAAATATCTTTATATAGGATAATTAGTCGTCAAATGTAATTATCAGTGATATGATATTCGCCAATATCAGTTTAGCAGCTTTAGTAGAAGAAGATATTAGTCATTGAAGTCATTTATTCTGATTTATCAGGAATTAAAACCACATTTTATATCTAAACCAAGATGTAGTTATGATTTTCTTTAAAACTGAACCATCTGGGTTGCACATCTATTCCTGCCACCTCTCCACAACTAGCTTTACTTTTTCCTGATGCATAGATGAGTGAGAGAGGGGTGCAGGATCACATTTAGTCTTTCAGAGCTTCATGGCAAACAGGATACGCAGCACAGAGCAGCTGCTAATTCCCTCATGAAGCTTCTCGATATTTCTCTTGTTCAGATGTTACAGGAGAAGCATTCGCTACAAATCGTTTCGAGACGCCATCATTTGCATGGCAAATAGCCATAAAGCTCAGAGAGAATGCACTCAAAGTGACATAAAAAGAGAGAAGATGTCTCAGTAATTAAAGCTTTGGGTTTGTGCCGCATGTCGTCGGTAGGCTCTATTATCAGGTCCAAACACACACGATGAGTTGGAGAGTCCCCCTCCCCTTCCGCTATCCTCCTCGCCATTTCTATGACTCCAACAAAATGGATTGTTTTTTGAAAATGATAATGAAGTTTGAAAAAAGTTTGAAAAAAGAAATGTAATTTCCCCAACAGATCTTTATGAGAGAAGACTATTCACTTGGAGCTGAGCGGTATCAAGCTCTCACAACCAGCTTATTCTTGAGAAATGATTTCAGGAAGGTTTCCTTGAACGACCTGCTTCTGCTGCTAGTTTTAAGCCCCTCCTTTAGGTTAGACCTGGCCATGTTTTATATTCATTGTGTCGATTCACAACCTTTTAAAAATCTAATGTTTTCTTACCGATTTTTGTCTGTTTTTTTTTTCTCTTGGAAGGGAGGAGGTAATGTGCCCAACCAACACAAAATCATCTGGGTGTTTTAATTTCCTTCACAGATGGAAACCACTCTTACTTGACCATCCGGTCCAGGTGGCAAACCAGTTCAGCATCAGGAACCACAAGAAATTCCAGCAGCAGTTTTCAAAAAGCTGCACAATAAGATGTCCATACTGTCCACTTTTTTAATATTTTACATGTCTAATGACAAAAACCGAAACATTTTAACATGATAAATAGCTTAAGTCAGAAAATGTGCTCAAGATCACAAAGTAGGGCAGTGCCCCCTTTTTCAACTATGGACAAACCCTCAAAATGGTGCTTTAGGCTTAAAACTATAAATGTGACAGAGGTGACTGGCTTAGCAAGCAGACAAGTTTATTTTCTCTTTCATACAAAATATACAAATTCTCCGGTTTAGATAAAAATGTTAGCTCAGTAACCACCAGAGAAGGATAGTATATATTCTTGAGTAACTTTATGAGCAAAGTGTACTTCTGCAATAGTTTAACCACACTGTACTTTTTACTTTTACATTAGTCATATTGCTAAAGTAACACAGTTTTTATTTGTGTACTATTTCTGCCTTTTCACTTCTTGTTACTTTGTAGAATAATTAACAAAAATATTATAACCAGAAATGCTCCTGATGTAGGATTTGAGCTTCATTGTTCAGCCTGTTTTCCCAATTAGAAGTCAGTAAATATGCAGTAAATTGAATAACAAAATGAGTTTTTAAACTGATGTGTGGATCACCTCTAGATGAGTAGTTGAGGCTGCAAATATGTTTTTTTCTTGTTATGGCATAGAAAGGGATGGGGTTTCGACAGACTTGTGTACTTTGCAAACAAGTAATCATGACTTTTGTCATGAGGTGATAAAACTTTCTGGTTTAACTATGTTAGTAGTCGTTTGACTGAAATAACTCAAAAACAGCTGAATTAAAATGCAGGTAAGTGTAAAGTGTAATGCTGGAAATAAAATATTTTTATTTAAACTTAAAAGATTTTTTTCTGATTAAAATACTCCGTAAAATGCCTTCTTAAGAAAACCTTGACAGGTTCCAGTTGGCACGAGCCACACCGGACTGAGAGAAGAGAAGAGGGTTTTGTTCAATTGTGAGCACTGATGTGTTTCTATGTTGTCTCAAACAGGTCAATGAAGAGCAGGTGCAACAGATGGAGACAGAGAATAGCTTCATCACTCGTTGGAATGAAAAAAAGGACGCAGCAGTAAGTCGACCCACACAACCCTGATAGGAATGCATGTTCAAGAGCCTCTAGTAGGTCTGTGTGTGTGTGTGTGTGGTTTTGTGTGCACATAGTCTGCATGCAACAGGGGACTCAGATGTAGGATCTTCTCCTGTTGTTGTTTATTTCGAGCAGAAATGAGCAGGGGATGCAGGGGGAACAGAAGCTAGGATTTTGTTCTCGTTGACCTTTACAGCAGGTACTTTATGCCTGAATGATGGGAAAAAAAACCCTCTTGGTTTAGATAAGTTAGTGGAAAATTAAATCCCGTGGTGCCTCTGTTGCTGAAATACGAAAGGAGTTGTTTATGAAGGTTTTTCTGCCCCCACAATCTTCTCTCAACATGTCCTTTCTGCTTCATAGCACGTTGGGCCTGAGGGCTACTCAAAGAAAAGCTTGTGCAGGTAAAAACTGCACAGACTAAGAAGGCTGTTTGTTTTGAAATAATATATTTTAAAAGAGGAAAAGTTATTTTTCTTTCTGTTACTTAAAGTTATTTATGCTTTTTCCAGGTAACATTGGGCATTTCTGGAAAGATAAAGGTTGTTTCATTTACATTAAGTTAACGCAGTTTGGTGCCTTTATCTTAGGGATAATGACATTCTGAAAGAATCCCCTGAGTAATTTATTGGGACATTAATCATCTTCCTTCTCTATTTCCTTGTCACTTTAATTCACTTTCTGGCTTTGCTTCTAGCTGTTCTGTCTATTGGTGTTGAGGTGCCTTTGTTTGTTGGTTTAACGTTGAAAACAGGGTTCCTTCATATTTTGGACAGTTCTGTTTTTAATACCAGTAGATATCGGTTTTTCAGACCTTAGACAAGATGCATGATCCGGTCAGCATATAGGATTTTTAATCCTATTTTACCATCTTCACCTACATACCTCCACTCAGCCACAGTAAGGCTTTAACAAGTCAGAAATATTCCCTGCAGCTTGAACATGTAAATCTATAGATAATAAAACCAGGAAAATCATTTCTAAACTAACTGTTACACAGTGAAAGAAGAGATGGAAACAGAATCATGTGTGTGCTTTATTAGCTTAGAGTATAGGATTCTTGGAGCACCGTTTTAGGCAAACTAAACATAATTAAAAGACTGGATCACAAGCTAAGGGAAAATATTTTAGATAAAACTATCAGAATGGATTTTCAATAATTGTTTTTTTTGACTTATCGGTGTCTGACAATGTATGCTGTGTAGTGTTTTCTTAGATATTTGTACTTATTATGCTAAACATGTGATGCCAGTTACTCAAATCACAAGAAACAAGTAGGTTTAATGTAACTGTTAAAAGTTACACCCTTAATAAAAATGATTTTACAGCATTTCTTGAAATACCTTAACAGAAGGCCAGCTTCAGTATTTTATCTTTAGGAGACTAAACTTCACAAAACTGGACTTTTAGGGCATTTTATAAAACATAAAACTGGCTTACGACTGCAATTAAAGCTACAATAAAAAATAAAGCCAAATTCTACTCTTTTACTGTTGGTAGTGTGGGAAAAAAATCTTACAGCTTTAAAAATCAGTAATTAAAAAACTAACTGAAATTCTGTTTTATGTGAAAGCTTATATAAGCTTCAGACACACTATAAATACATGGAAAAGCAGGCATAATCACTGCAAGTTCAACCTTTATAAATCTGTGGGTGGCAAATTACATTTTCATAAACTTTTATCATGTGAGATTGGTGGGGAGATGTGCAGCAGTAAAATGGAAGAATTCAGAAAAAGCCATTTGAGTTTCTGGTTTTTACACAGTTCTTACTATACAAACATTTGATTCAATAAAGAGTTAATTAGCCAAGGTTGCGCACACAAAAAAATAGGACTTTTACTTTTAATCTCCTTTCAATGTATAGACGGTCTATATTTGAATCTTGTCTCTATGACTATTCAATGTTCATTAGAGTGACGGCCTGGAGGAGAAAATATATCTGTGGTGTTCTCTGTCATTTGTGTTCATTTAAAAATATATGCAGCAATTTGAATTTACTGCAGACATTTTTAATGCACAAGACCAATACATAGACAAAGGTAGGAAGGAAGGAAGGATGTGAGAACATAAAATATCAGCCAAAGGAAATCCTGTGCATTTGATTACTTTTGAAAAAAGAGGAAAAAATGTGAGATACAAGGAAGAAAAGAGAAGACAGTCACAAAAAAGCTTGGTTAAAAAAAATTAAACTATGCACAAAGGGTAAGAGCAATGAAAGGTAAAGAGAGTTGAAGAAAGGATGTATAGAAATAAAATCAGAAAGACAGAAGGCATTGAATCTAGATTTATAACCACTTCTCTACACTTTTAAGCATCTACTGAACTATAAATGTGCATAATTGCTTCACTCCTACTCAATTCATCTGATGGTTCCTCCTTCAGATTCTTGTTTTGCACACCATACGTTTTCCTCCCTCATACAATGTGGTGCATGCACATGCTACCAGTGCTTTTGTTTTAACTTCAGATCCTACTTGGCAAGAAACATTTTTGTAGTTTATCAACGGAAAAACTGTAAAAAAAAAAAATAACAAAAAAGGCCGTATGAAATTCTCTTTTGAAATAAAGCAACATAAACAGAAGCAACAGTTGCATGAAATCACTTTTGCTTTTGGTTTAATTAACTCTTCCTCTTGTGTTCATTCAGTGATTGTAACAATAGAGAAATAGTGAAATTGTCATACACAAATGTTAATATATAGGAAAACATAAAGTATTGCAAAAAACTTTTTTTAAATGTTGATGTGTTTTATACAAGTGAAAGATATCCGTTCCAAGGTTTCCCCCTGTATCATTTTTTTAATGTGAATAATTAATGCATATTGCAGGCTTAAACAACCAGCATAGGGTCATGCTACAGCACCTAGTTTAGATCAATGCTGGAACTAACACTGAACACAGTGAAGCTTTGGGTTCAACCACCTCATGGAATATTAAGTAAAATGTATTTTAGTGAGTATAAGATGTTTTTTGTGCAATTTTATTTATTTTCTTTGTCAGCAGAAATGATTTTTACCTTTGAACTATCTAATGGATGCTTTTATTGCAAATTTTCTTTATTATTCAATCATGAACACTGCCCTTAATAGAAGCAAAACAGGCAGCAGTAGTGTAGATGTTATAACATTTGTGAGCTGCCTGATAAACTTTTGAAGTAATTTTTTAAAGGCAAGCCACAGTTTGCCAGTGTTCCATTTTTTCTTATTTTATGGAAAATGTATGGAAAAGTTTGTGTCTCAAGGGGGAGCAGCTACATTTTCACAACTCCATGTTCTGCAAGGGAAGGTCATGAAGGTCCTTATATAAACGGCAGGGATTGGCAAAGATGCATCCTTGAAAGGACAGGATAGCTTGGTGTACAGTGGTGAGTAGGTGACTCAGTGATATAATGAGGTGTAAGGCAGTGTCATGCCTTTTAAGCTAGTACTGACTCTAAAATCAATACCCTACATTTACAAGCAGCACGGACATGGCTTTAATTAACTACAAAACCTTGATTCAATCTAATTTTCCTCACTTGTGGCTTCACAGATTTAGCAGCCTCAAAGAGATCTTTCTGCCTTCACACAAAAGTGAATAGCAGGAGGGAGAAAGAACAGTGCGTAACAATGTGGCTCCATATCCGCATGTGACATTTTCACAATTACAGCTTTTTGCTCCATTGGTTTAAATGACTGTAATTTCTGAGTCATTTTGGGGCCATGGGAGTCAGGAGGGGGCTTATCTCTCTTATTGTAAGACAGCTCAAGTCATTAATGGACCTTGGTTCACGTTCCCATTGAAATGACGAAGGGAATGTTACCTTAATTTCAAGGTAGCTAAAGAAAAAGGAACCCCTTCATGCTCACTTAATTTTCTATTTTCTGGAGAAAGTGAGAAAAAGCCATAGTAAATCCTCAGAACCTTGAAAATAAAGAATCTTTTTTTTATATATAACTTAATTAAAAATATGACTGTGTTTGACAAAACATTAGGACATTTGTAAGAATACATACTGTTCTTTTTTAGTAATGGCAGTTCTAAACTAGTTATTTTTATCATATCTGTCAAATTTTATAAGTAAAATTTGACCCCTGGTATTTTTTCTTATTTTTTGGACAAACTGAAAACTTGCTAAATACATAACAGACGTTTGGTCAAATATTTCAAGAAAGAACAGAGAGCACAATTTGAGATTTCAACTGAAATGTCATACTATACCAGAGCCAGTAAAAGGCATAAGCTTGAGCCTGGACCTGGTCCGGGCCACCCATTAGTTTATGAATGTTAAGACACACCATTGGTCAAAAATATTGTTTGTTTATTGAGAATAATTGTACTGTTTAAATGTGATTTGACATATTCAACATACTGTAGATGAATTGTGTTGAAGATTTAAGGAGCTGGCAAATCCACTTTTTTAAAACTTGAAATGATTATCATTGACTGTTACAATCTGATTCATCAAATTCAATATTCTGCTTTTTCCCCTTTGTTTATAAATACACATTGATAAATATTAACCAATTATATGTGTTTCCCTTTAAGCTCAGCCACACAAACTCGCCCCCTTCCCCAAATTCTTTCCATCTGCATTAAAAACTGAATCGACAGTAGTGTTGGATGCGGTAATTCGCCCTGCAAACGAAGGGTTGTTGGTTCAGTGGTTAGTAGTTGGTGGCAGAGACGTTCTTTGAGGAGCAGTAAGTGAAATTCACCAGTAGGGGGACTGTTGGGGACTGTCTGTAGACCGAAAGAAGAAAAGACTCCTCTCTCTACCTTCACTCCGGCTGCAGCCACCCTTCCCTCACCCCCTGTTTTTACCTGTTGCTTGTTTATGCATATTTGCAAAGGATAAATATACAGCAAAACAACATCCCCTTATAGTGAAACAAAGTAAGCCCCTTATAACTTAATAATGCTGTCAGCAAGAGAACTTCATCTTGTTAAGTGATCATCTTCAGGTCAACATTTTAGTCCAATGGACTTACCCTCTGCCACTGCTCTGATGATGGCATGCTAGATGCAGGGAGAAGCTGAGTAGCAGCTATTCACATTGAAGTACATGCAGGGCCAGCTTGTAAACATGAGACTGGAGTACGACACAGAGAGATGGTGTGTGAAGTCATATTCCATCTAAAAAGATGTCTTTTTTTCTTCAAGTCACTATATTTCAGTCCTTCCTGGTTAAAATGATGAATTATTGCTTATTACTCCTGTAACAGAAAGAGTAGCCAACATTAAATTCTGCTTGAGGCAACATGCAACCTTGAGCCAGCCATGCACAAATCTTTGTGTGGGTGGAAATTAGTACCTTTCTTCACCCTAAACACACACCTAACAAAGGCAGTCGTGTTAGGCAGGCTTTTGTTCTGGAGGGAAGCCAGTCTGAGCTAAGTGAAGGATGGACATAGCAACGAATATTCTTTAAAAATCAGCTAGAGATGTGCGGATCCAGTTTTTATTTGATCAAATCCAATTCTGATATCTGGGCTGGGCATGTCAGCTGATACATGATCCAATCTAATGCTACTGTTGAATGAATGAAGCATATACCTTACCATGTGAGTTAAGGTATCAAGCTTGATATAAACCTTGTAAAAGAAATGTAACAAACACAGATGTTAAGCGTTGTTTGCTGCCGTGCGTGATAAAATAACCGGCATCGCAGATTTTGAATTGAAGTGACTAGATTGCTGCAGCTGTATCTCTGTATATGATATTAATAAAGAAAAAAGAAATGACTGGATCAAAATGCTCGATTGGTGTTATTCATCGGATATCCCATCCAGCTATTTGGTCAATATCAGAGCCGAGGTCCCTTAGTCAGAGGCTGGTTTCCATCACATTTTTCTGAACTTTTGCATCCCTGAGTTATTTTTAACAGGAAAGGTTGATGGAAATGGCAAATTGTAATCAACTTACTAAATTTAGCAAAAAAAGTTATCTTGCTTGGCTAAGGTAGTTTTTATCTTTTTCTAAAGAGTATATGCACTAAAGAGGATATGGAAACACATTTGTGAAATCAGTTCAGATCTTGTGACCACTTACCTGCCGCTAACTGTGTCCTGGCCTGAGTCCAAGAGTTCAACTTGCATTTCTTCCTTAACGTCTTCAGATGAGATGTAACATCCTCAGTAGTAACTGATATGATAATGGTCACAAATTCATTAAAATCTTGCTCTATAACTGACCCGTGGTTTGCTCTAGTTTGCTACCTCTACTTTTTTCGCTACAGCCATGTCTAATGTCAACACATGATGAACACTATGCTTTGAGTTGCCTTGTAAATTGATTTTGAACCAGATGGTAGCATGTCTAATTCACTTTTTTTAGTTGACATTTATAAAAGTGTAAACTTCACAAAAACTGGAAACACTGCTATTAAGACGAAAGGCTATATGAAATCTTTCCCTCCTAAAGCTATAAACACCTACAATGAAAAAAACCCTTATAATGTGAGTTAGAACAACATTTGACTTCACTTGTGGATTAATAGTGTTTTTTCTTTTTACCTTAATCGTCTCATATTCAAAATGTATCAATTCTTTTTTTAATACGTGTTGTAAAAAGAAAACAACTATAGGATTGGGTAGGACAGCAAACTAGCTTGAAAACGTGAACACTGTAAAAGAAATCAATTCAATCAGCCAAAGCAGAGAGAGGTCTTTGTTAAACTCTTTGCTCTTGCTTAGATATGTCAGTGTGGTTTTTCTCCTTTTTCTCTCAACTTTATAGTTATAATTGTGTCAAGGTTTAAACCTTACTCACCCAAATGGCAGCATATTGAGCTAGCTTTTTTTTTTTCTTAGGTTTAAAGTAGAGTTCAGACACTTGCAGGTATCACTTCTAGTTATAACATGTTTAACTAGCATAATGCATTTTCCTCAAAATCTTTTTTTTACATGGTATTTTTTCATCAGTAAATTCCACTCGGCTTATTCACATCTGTTGCAAAAGGACACTACAATTCATTATTTTCAAACAGTAAAAAGGCCTTTCCTTTCAAGAATTGTTTTTAGTTTGTTACTGGAAATATTTTCCTCACTTCCAACTTTCATCTCGTATCTGATGCTCCCCGCATGCTCCTTTTGCTATAGGTGCATCAGGATACCGTATTCTGTCATTGAACTGCAGCTGCTTTTGGTTGCATTAGCATTCACATTTTTAACAGTTTGAACATGCTATTGCTGGATTCATTTTAATAGAATGATCGTTTCTGTTTTTTAATTACATTATACTTTTACCTTTACCTTTTTTCTTTTATGGGTTTCGTTTCTCCCTGATGGTCCTCCTTGACCACAGAGCCCATTCTGCCACTTAACCTTCCTCTCTACTAGTACTAAGAACCTTTTCTATTACTTGCTGTAAATCATTGCTAAAGTAGCACATGGTGACTATTCAGGTGTGCCCTCGAAATCTTTTTTAAACCTGGTAACTAAAAATCTACTTAAGCGAAGCATTTTATTTGTGTTATAAATAAAACCATGAACAGGTGCCTCTAGCCTTTCGGTGTCTCACACATGGTCTCTTTATCTAGTCAGGTTATGCTTTTTATTAACAATACGTTTTATTTACCAACTGCTCTGGCAAACAAGCACCTTGGGCCTCTACAATTACTAAATATATGTACATTTCTCTCTGTTCTCTATTATGATGTTTTAGCAAATTTGAACAGGTATTTTTGAAAATAAATAAAGAAATTGAAAAACAAACCATATTTTTTTTTTTCCATTTTGTTCCTCTACAGTTCTGTCCAGCAGGGGATTTGATCTTCGAGGTGTACCTGGAAAAGCGAGAGCCAGAGCAATGCTGTTTGATAAAGGTGAGTGTGTGTCGTATGCATAGGCTCCTGCTTTCTGGATGCCCAGAAGTAAAAAGGGGGAAAAGTTAAAGTGCAAGAGGAGATGGAGGTTGTAAAGGGTGAAAAGGGTGGGTTGAACAAGAAATGGAGGTTCATAGAACAAAGCTGAGGCATATGTGGTTTAACCTGCTGGGATTACTGCCACTGAAACGAATCAGACGCAAACTAATCAAATAAATCTGCTTAAATTGTGCAAGTAATTGCATTTTACATGTGGTGCTGGCAGCTGAAGGTCACACACTCCTGTTCTAAGTTTGCTGCAATCCTTAAGAGGGTTGAGGTTCAGATAAAAGCTACAGAAAAAGGTGTGTTAGCTGATTTCTCACTTTTGAAACAGGAATATTTTTACCCTAGTCTGCCATGTGCAATGAATAACTTTGCATAAAACAATGTCTTTTTAGGACATTTTCTCTTTGTGACATTTCTTTTTTTTTCTGTGATAGCTTTCTCCAAGTATGCGGTCTTCAGAGCTTGCAGAAACTGCGCTGAGTATGAGAAATTGTACATTTAAGGCAGAAGACTTGTGGACCACCTTTGAAGTAATTGAAAATGGAGAACTAGGTATGCAAGATGTTATTCCTGCCTTTTTAAAATAAATTTGATGCAAGCAGTGATATTAGCACAAGTTAGGTTAAATTTTTATCACATTTGTTTTTTTGAGTTATGGTAAGTAATAAGGATCTAGAAAGAAGAACAAAAATACTATTTGGCTTAATAAAGGATACTTTTAATTTGGAAGGAAGTTGAAACAAGGAAAACCCCTGCTGATCAAAAAGAATAAAAAGGAAATTCAGTTGGAGCAGTAGAATTTAATTTAGGTTGATAATATCTCAAATTAGTTTATTTCATTAATACAAAAATGCAATTCAATTACATTTGTTTAACTGACACCAGATTATGTACTATTCAATCCAACCACAATCCTGCATATCCTGTCATAAATATAATTTTTATTCTTCTTTATTATCCATTTAGATATTTCAGATCTTCAAACAATTTTTTGTCTGACAGCTAAACTAACCAAATATCAATACAAAAAACCACCAAGCTTAACTTGGACTTGTCTCTGTGGAGTTTGCCTGACAAAGTAAAATAGGACATTTAACAATTCCTATGCCTTATATCCAATTGAAAGAATTAAAGGACAAAGACCAACGAGTGAATCACATCCATTAGTCTGCGAAGAGTTGTCTATCTGTGGTATGGTACAGTGCTACATATTCCCAGGAAT
>JAUZNJ010036922.1:0-11671 GCA_034780135.1 Jordanella pulchra
AATTATCATTGCTATCATTACAACTAATAGTTATTAATATTCTTGTTATTTTTTTTATTTTATATTATTAGTTGTGACATAATAATTGACGGTAGTATTAATATAAAACAAAAAAAATGATAAAAGGAATTATAAAGATATGAGTATTTTAACAAACGTAGTGCGGTTATTATTATATCTACTTTATTCTGAGTCTAAATCCATGTGTTGGTTTATTTCTCCTGCTTCTTTTTATCACATTTTAATATTTTCAAATTTTTCTTAAATTTTTTACTCTCAAGACAAATTGCACTGCACCTGAAGAAAAAGAAAAGTGTGGTTGTGTTAATATCAGATTGTGTTTTCATATACAAACACAGGGCCGACCGGCACTCATGTGGGCTTGATTCAGTTTGGAGCCACAAACACAGCTGAGTTGATGTGGAAAGAACATCAAAGCAAGTCAGACCTCCTAATGATGGTTGAAGGCATCCCAAACAGGGCCGCTTCAGCTCCTGCTTTAGGTAGAAAACAGTATCCCAACCTGCGCACAGGCCAAACTGAATGCATGCTCACAGTTTCTTCCGTCCACAGGTTCAGCCGTAAAATTCGCTGTGCAAACATCCATCTCATCTGCCAGTGGTGGTAGAGCGGGTGTCCCCAAAGTAGTGATAATGGTGGTGACAGAAAAATCCACGGATGATGTTCAAGAGGCAGCCAATGAGGCCCTGGCAGCAGGTAAAATAGCTACGATCAAAAACAGTTCTAAGGTTTTGACTTGACAGTGTCTGACTGCTAACGGTATGTTCCTCAAGGTGTGTCAGTGTTCCCTATTGGCGTTGGATCAAACTATGACAGCAATGAGCTTAGTGCTCTCGGTCATTATGGCAACCAAGACTATACTCTACATCTAAACAACATGGACCAGTTACGGATGTTTTTAACTCTGGACAAAAGCTACACAGAGAGAATCTGCAGAGGTACCTACTGAACATGACAAGTTTCATCCCTCTAACAAACGGGTCCCCATGGAATTATAAATAATGAAATAAAAGCATCTGCCTTACTTTTTTTTTTTTTTTTTAAAGCAGGTCCACCAGGAGTGTGTGTAGATGATAACGGAAATGAGAGAAAGGTTTGCAATACTGCAACATTATTTCAAAACCAAATTTCAGTTACTTATAAAAGTTTCTGTAATTCATGGTCCATTTTTACAGCCTGGTGATTCGTGGCTGATGGACGATGGCTGCCACTCCCTCTTGTGCCACCCCAGTGGAGCAGTGACAGTTCAGAATCACAAAATCAGCTGTGAAAGACTAGAGCCGCCAGCATGCAAAAACAGCATGCCCCCTGTCAGAGTGGAGGAGGCCTGTGGCTGCCGCTGGGAATGTCCTTGTATGTGTAATAAATAACTTTAGTAGTGACAATTAACCTCTCTTTGTTAAATCAAGCACAACACCAACGCAAATAATTAATAATGAGGCCAATCGTCCTTACTCCTAGCTGTCATTTTTGCCTGTTGTGTGTTTGACAGGCATGTGTATGGGCAGCTCCACCAACCATGTGGTGCGGTTTGATGGGGTGGCTCTAAAGCTGGATGGAGAGGGACTCTGCTCCTACACACTTCTCACGGTCACCAAAGGCAAAAACGAAGGCTCAGAGGTCAAACTTCACACTGGACCTTGTCAAGATTCAACGAAATACAGCCAGATCTGCATGAAAGCCATGGAGGTGATCCATGGATCATACACACTGCTGCTGAAGGAAGACATTACGGTAAACTTTATATATGGTTGAATTAAATGGTTACAGCTGGATGCAACTGTTTTTCATAATTTTTTTAACATCAAAACAACAGACTTGACTTTATGTGGAGGGAAATATATCAAAAGAAAGCAATCCATAACTGTGTATTAAGCATGAAGCATCACTTTCAAAATTAGCTCTTTTTATAAAATCCTATTAGGAAAACTATCCCTGCTAATTAAAAGTATCCTCACAAAATTGGATTCTTGGAAAATAAACTAAACTGTGGTTTTCTTATTACTTCTTCTACAAAATTGTTCTTTTTTAACTCCTGTCATAAAGTCCAGATTTCTGTAGCACCTGACCAATAGTCATGCAATTAACAGATCCTGTATATGTCTGCAGCTCATTCAGTTACCATTCCTCTTGACTAATTGTCTAATTAATGCTCTAACTCCCCAGCATGTCAGTTTAGCCAAATGAAAATGTCATTTATTTCCAAGACAATTTTCAAATCTTGAAAAATGTTTTTTATGACCTAACTCTGTTTTGGCTCTGACCTTTCTGATATGTTCCTTGTTCTTCTGAGGCCCTTGGAGGAAAACTACATACAGGATAATTTGCACATTTGTGAACTTAAGATGGTGACATGCTAAGCCTGATTTGTAATAAAACAATGTATTCTTGCATAAGTTTCTTTCCACGTTATCTTCTTTGCTATTTTTTGTGTATCACTTTAAATTCAAGTTAACAGACTTCAATTGAAAAGATGACCCTCTGTACAGTAGTTCTTATTTTCCTTCTCCCCAAACAGGCCACGATTGATCGAGAAGAACTCTCCTTGCCTTGGCGACACGCTGGCCTGGAGGTGGTGCGCTATGGAGGAGTGATGCTGCAGATGAAATCCGATCATGGCTACGTTTTGACTTTTACCCCTCAGAGCAATGAGTTTACCATCACGTTTCTCAGCTCGGAAACCAGTGGACACACTGCTGGACTCTGTGGTAACAGAACTGGAGAGCCATTTGCTCACAGCTTTATGCTAATAATTGGCAGCGAAAAGTTTGCTTACTTGTCCTTTTTTGCTTTAGCCGTTTTTCTGTTGAGCTGTGTTCTCCATACCTTTCTCACAGGTGCATGTGGGGAGGCAAAGGTTAATGTCCTGTCTTTGCGTAACGGCAACACAACCACCAACCAGCCGGCCTTCATCTCGGACTGGACTGTGGCTGCAGATGGTGGTGTGTGTTTGCCCAAACGGAAGGCAGTATGCGTGTCTGGAGTGGCGATGGGATGTCAGGCCTTGCGTTCTGAGGTGTTTGAAAAATGCCACGCCTTTATTGCTGTTCAGGTTTTCCTCATTAAGTGTGAGGAGCAAGCCTGCGATGAGTCAGATGTGTGTGAGCTAATATCGGCCTATGCACGCCTCTGTAGACAAAGTGGCGTGTGTGTGGATTGGAGGAGCCCCCATCTCTGTCGTAAGTCTCTGTGCATATCCTTTAGTTTATTATAAACGTCTTAACTCCTGGCTCCTGACTGTCTCTTTCTGTGGGGCAGCACTGAATTGTCCAAATTCTATGGAGTATGATGCATGTCGGACTGGGTGTGTGGAGGACTGTGGCAGCATACAAGCACTGCCAGGTGACTGGTCAGTTACTGTCCGCAACGAGTCATCTTGTATGGAGATGCCCACTGAAGGCTGTTTCTGCACCGGACGGACGGTTTTGCATCACGGAAAATGTGTCCCCCCAGAATCATGTGGACAGTGTGTGGATCACCAAGGACACACATATGCGGTGAGACACGCGGCAGAAAGTTATGAAAGAAATCCCTAAATAATAATATATTATAAATATCCTCCTCAAAAATAGGTTTCCAAACAACTAAATTGTCCAGCTGGATGGACTTACTGCCTTTCCTCCCTAAAGCTTTAAGAAGAGAGGTGGGGATGTTGGGAAAAATAATTTTTAAAAAGGGTTGACAAAAATGTTGATATCTGATTATTAGCAAATTCACAAATTATATTGTAAGTGTATATTTTACTAATCATTTTGCAGCCCTAGATTGTAGAGTGGCCTTGCAAAAGATGTGTGATCCTGCTGCCCTCTGGTGTCTGGTTCTGAGTGGAAAGGAAACGGTGTTTGCCTCTGTTTGAACAGTATATGCAGAGTTGGGTACCAGAAGACAACCCATGTTTGATTTGCATGTGTTTGGACCAGCAACGAATCAACTGCACTGCCAGACCATGCAATGACATAAAAGGTTTTTAATTTTCTTTTAGCTTTATTTGCTTCATCAGCCATAAAACCTGTCAGCTTTTATAATGTGTTATTTGGATGTGTTTTTAGCTCCGGTGTGTGGACCCTGTGAGACCCTGCAGGAGAGGAAGGACTCAAAGTGCTGCCCAGAATACGAGTGTGGTAGGTATAAACATATTTCTGTTTAGGTTAAGATTTTTTACGTTATTGGATATAACAACTTTACCAAACTAGAGATGAAGAGCAGACTAATATCTTGAAGACAGAAATGATTCCTGTAAAGATTACTGTCTTCTTGATTTACAATGTGTGAATTGTTTGAAAAGCTAAGAGGATTTTGAAGAGCACAAACTAATTAATGCTTAATGATGAATTATGAAATGAAAAACTCCATTAATAGCTCAGGCCTCTCTTTACAGCTGGACCACAAAATATTTGGTACTGTGTTATTTAATTATACACTGTAAAAAAATATCTAAATTTAAGTAAACATGTCTTAAAATAAGTGTATTTACCTGTAATTTAAGTAGTTAAATAAGATAATCTGCAAATGGAATGAATCTGAAAATAAGGTAGTTAGAAAATGCGAATTTTTTCTAAATTATTATTTTCTATTGGCAAAGTGTCTCACTTACCTGCTTAATTTAAGAAATAACAAATAACTTTTTAGAGACATTAGACTTTCATGGACTTAAATATTTTTGGGGCATCTGCTTGTTTTTAATAATAAAGTATAAAAATGAGCTAAATAATCTACAAGCTACACACACAGTCTGAAATAGTAAACATTTTGAGTATTTACCATGTCTTGGTAGGAAGGAAAGAGAAAGATTTTGGTAGAGACACTAAAGCATAATTTCTAATCCCTGATTGATTTTTCTATCTGTACTTGATGTCTCCACATGTATGCACTGCTGACCTTCCCTTTCACCTGTAACCTCAGTGTGCGATCTGGTGAGATGTAATCTTCCAGATGCCCCTCGCTGTGAGGACGGTCAAACTTTGGTGCTGAGAAACCCTGGTGAATGCCAGCCTGTTTACGAGTGCGGTAGGTTCACGGTCCCTCTTGCAGGATACAGCCCAGCATAACACAGAGGATGCTCTAGGTAAATGTTTTTTTCTTTATGCAATTGTTTTTTTTACTGTCCCAGTGTGCAAAAAGGAAGATTGTTCCGAACAAGCTCCCCCTAACTGTCCAGCCCACCGCCAGCTGTCTGTGAAAAAGACAAAGTGTTGCGATTCCTTTGAATGTACATGTAACTGTCAGAACTCCACCCACACCTGTCCCACTGGCTTTGTCACGTCATCCGTTACCAATGACTGCGGCTGCACAGAAACCCTCTGCCAACCTGATGAGGTGAGCCTTCTGAATGCGGCACTTCTAAATAAGTGGATTCCTGTCCTATGTAACCAACGTGCGTCTCCAGGCGTGTGTGGTGAGCGGAGTGGTTCACCCTGTGGGCAGCGAGTGGGAGGACAGCTGTGAGAAGTGTCGATGCACAGAGATGCAGGACAGAAACACCTTGCTTCATGTGGCTCAGTGCAGCCCTCCGGTCTGCAATCGGAACTGTCCTTTGGTGAGGATCATTAAAGGTAAATAAAATATGCATTTAATGTCATTTTCTCACGTATTCATTACATAATTGTAGGGCTCAACATACACTCAGAGAAAAGGGAATTGCTGTGGAGAATGTACACCAACCAGCTGTTTAGAGACTGAGGGAGATATCAGAGGGGACGCACTCACTGGAGGGAAGCTCAGACAGGTATGTGTTAAAAAGAAACTATTTTTAAGTATTTATTTTTTTTATTTTGCCTTTATGTTCTCCACCTCCCCAAAATACAGTAAATTAATAAATATTTGTATTAGATTTTGTTGAGTCACTTTGTCCGTCTTGGTGCTTAGGTGGGGGAGAGATGGACATCTGCGTATGATAAATGTGTGGAACATGAGTGTAAGAAAGTGAAAGAGGAGGTGTTCATCTCTACGACAAATGTCAGCTGTGACGGCGTGGAGATTCCGAACTGCCCACTGGGAAGTGAGCTTCGCTGTGACACTCAGGACTGCTGCCCCCGCTGCCACTGTGGTAAAAACACAGTCGCACAGATACATGCTGGGACACAAACAAATAAAAATAACAACAGGAAACATAACTTACAGTAACAGTAAACAAAGTCTAAAAGCAAAGTGCATCAAGCTCCATTGTTTATTGATGTAAGGAAGACTTTCATGAGGTGTGAGGCTTAAATTAAATCATTTTAAAATTAAAAACTCCTTTAAATTTCAAATGTTTCATATTAGGTTTTAAAGTAATTGCTCCTTAAACACCAGAACTTCTTTTGCAAACCTTGGGAGCTACGCTGGCCACCAAGAAATTATGTTTTGCTTTCCTTTGTTGACACATTGCCCCTCTCTTTATCTCAATTCAAGCACACTGGGTGAAGGGTTAATCTTAAACCAACAGTCTAAAGTCATTTCACTGCCTCAAAAGAGGATTTCAATTCAGACTTTGACAAAGGCACCACAAAGCCTTTATTTTTTGGTTTTTGAGCCATTCAAAGATAGAATTGCTGTTGTGAGTGTCCTGATTCATAACCCAAAAGGCTTGAGCCAAAGGTCATAATTCATAGCTAGACATTTTCCTTGGGATTTTTTTAAGAAAAAGCTGCATTTATGGTATCTAAAGTAACAAAAAATCAACCACACCATCAGAAAAAAACATCAAAATGCTTGACGAACTACAATGTTCTTTTTTTAAATGTTGTTAAATTTAGTCTGGATATAACAAAATCTTAACCTTTCTACTTATTATTATCAATATATGTCTCCAATACTTGGTAATTGTAAATTGGATCTTTTTTTGTTTAGTTTTTCTTTAAGTGGTGTTTTTGGCCTCACAGACTTCTATGGAGGCTATTTCTATCTAGTCTCTCTCTTATCAATTAAACAGACCTTAGCTGAGGCAAATGTGGCCTGCAGTCCTGTATTGCCTTCTAGAAAAGCTATTGGTGTACTCCTAGAGTAATTTTGGCACGCAGGTCAACCAGGGTTCACTGTTTTCTGTATTTTGGATGATGGCCCTCACTTTGGTTTGTTGTAGCTCTTAAACCTGAAAAATATCTTTGGAAGTTATAATTTTCTACATTTATGATATGCTTATTGCATATTTGAAATCACTATATAAGAGCATAATGTGTTGCTTTTAACATAATTTTAGTCCAGGCAGTCATCAGACATGAAGCCAAACCCTTTGGGCGTTACTCAACTGAATTGTAGTTGCACAAAGTGTCCAGCAGATGTCTCTATTTTATTGCTGAGCTCTTTAAGATGATTGTCCTGATTTGACCCATGAAATGCCTTTTAAAGGTCAAGTTGGGTAACTCAGATTTTTTAACAAGTCCTGAGAGTTTGAAAAATCATTCAATTAACTGAAATAAAACATGTTTGATCTCTTTTCTCAACAGCATCGATGGATGTCTGTGTTCTCAATCACACTGTGATAGGGGTATGTCATCTAAAACTTAGAACTGAGCTCTGAGCAGCAATAAAATCTGGATATTGCTTTCTGTTGTCTGGTTTTAGATACTGTATGTGTCTGTTTATGCAGGCAGGTGAAAGAATGATGGTGGATGTGTGCACGCACTGTGAGTGCACAGTGCAGGACGGAGCAGTGAAGAAATACAAACTATCATGCAAGCAAACTAGCTGTCCATCATGCCCCAGGGTAACTTTTAACGTCATCATTTTCCATCTTGACCATCACTCTTTCCCGTCCTCTTTATAACTTATTAATAAACTCAAGCCTCCAATGCTTTTATAATAGCATCTCTTATGCACTGACGTTTCCTCTCTGCTTATCATCAGAGGCCATCCTCAACATTGTTTTTGTGATTCATTCGGATGATGTTCTGTCAGCAGAAAAAAATTTACAAAATCTGTCATTTTTAACACTCACAATATTTACCCTGTGATGTCTTTCTATCTAACAGCTAACAATTAAAAATCACCCTTATATTTTGCAAGGGATACACAATACAGAAAGATGGAGACAGTTGCTGCGGTCGCTGTGTTGCTACTGCCTGCTTCATCGAGAAGCCAGATGGGAAACTCACCAGTGTGCAAGTAGGTACCATACAGAACAGATGGTGGGATCTTTTTAAATTAGTATTTATTTTAAAAAAGACCATGTTTAATAAAATTTCATATGTTAAATCTGCAATCCCCTTTTTGCAAATTTTAAACTGAGAGCATTTTTTTCACTTCTTTGTCACACCTTTATGATTTCATAACTCAGCTCTTGATCTCTCCTGGATCCTTTTTTATTGCAATAATGAGATCAAGAAGGTTGTCTTTATTTTTAGAAGAGGTTAATCATTGTGATTTCTGCTGCATCAATACATTCATGATGATTTTACCAATGGGTTCACAGTGTGTCATGCAGCAGGACAAACTTACTGAGGGTTTCAAAGTGGCTTAGTCAAAGTCAGGACTCATGTTTGATTTAGATTTTGTGGCATTTTTAAATAGGCCATCCATGCTCAAAAAGCCACCAATGTGAGTGAGATAAAACAATACAGCAAAGGGTGGACCAAAGTGGATCCACCATGATTGGCAATAGATCTTATTAGATTAAAAAGGAAAAATACAATTCTAAACAGAGTCATACTGGTTTTAACTACTTTAAATAAAATCATCACACAACAACTTATTTTTCTGACTACTGTGGCTTTTCTTTTTTTATATATATTAAAACCTGAAAACTTTGAGTTGGCCATAAAACATGTAAAGAAAAAGGAATATGTTTGGGGACAAATTCGTTTTTATTGCACTCCAACTCCTCTTGCAAGCCTCATTTCTTCTCACTCTTAAGAACAACAACAACAACAAAAAAAGTTTTGTAGGAAACTAATAATGATACTAATGACAATAAAGGACATGAAGAGGCACATGACAGAAAAATCAAAACACCTATTTTATCAATATGTGATCTACTCATCAGGTCAACTCAACTGTTAAGGATGGCTGCTACAGTTATACTTGTGGTGTGAACAGCAGAGGGGATCTTGTCTTGGAGACCAAAGTAACCACCTGCCCTCCTTTTAACTACCAAGCCTGCATAGCAAAAGGGGTACAGCCTTGTTTTTTTAAGTTAAAAAAATAACTCCTGATTTCTCAACACAAAGTTATATTTAGCTCTCTTTTGTCTCGTATGTTGTCCTTGACAGGGCAAAGTCAGCCAGATTGGAAAAACCTGCTGTGAGACTTGTAAGTGATTCCTTTTCAAGACTGAAGGGTAATGAAAAGAAATGTAATGATCATAACTTTATACAAATGCATGTGTACAGGTACAGAGCCAGAGTGCCGCAGGACAGCAGGAACGCTCGACTACATCAAAGTGGATGACTGCCAATCGGAGCAGCAGATTGAGCTGTACTACTGTGAGGTGAGACAGATTTAACATAATGCCCTTGAATTGGCCTTTAATGTTACAATTTCTCTTGTTCATCCCACCTGCTCAGTCTGCCTTGTGATGCTTATGCATGCATCCTGTTTATCTGTCTGTCTTTCAGGGCAAATGCCGCAGCAAATCTATGTACTCCCTGCAGAGCGCTGCTGTAGAGCAGGAGTGTGTGTGTTGCTCTGCCATGAAGACGGAACCACTCAGCGTGCCCATCCTGTGTGCCAATGGCACACGCAGCCACCACACCGTCATGTCTGTAGCTACATGTGACTGTGTGTCCAAGCACTGCAACTAAAGAGACAATACCAATTTACCAATCTAAATGTAGATGCTTTGTGTGTAATCAACCAGAATATAACCGCCAAGCCTCACAAATACCAATAAAACAAACTATACAGTTTCTGCAATTTGTTTCCAGTTGTGTTGGATACTCTTTCTTTAAGTGTGCTTAATAAAGTTGATGTTGGATGTTCGTATTAGCTTAGATGGCCTCATCTAATCATCTACTGTCTATTCCTGATTCTATTTCCTTTTTTTGTACACAGCTTGGACAGATCAGTCTATCAAAAGAAAGTACAGAGGCATGCAGGACAGATAACTATACCACAAGGACAATTTAGAGCAGCCGCATAAAGTTAGGTTGTTATATCAATGGGACCCAGATATAAACCCAAAGAAAGCATGCAAACTCCATGCAGAAAAGGTCAAATAAATATCCTTATGATTGAAGATCTCAAATAGTATAAGATTAATGCAAACCTTAAACTGAAAGGTTTACATTTTTGCAAACCCTGGTAGAGATGCTGGTAGTGGCACATGCTCGCCACTCTTAGGTATGGTGGAGGATATTGCAGTGGAGGAAGTATTCCATCGCTCATAAATAGGTAGAAGACTGATGCCCTTTTGGTATATGGGAGTTTTACATAAATGTAATGGTAGCAGAACCAACTGTTAGTAATTTTGTTATTGTTGAAAGTAGTTTTCTCCACCGTTAATTCACTCATTTGAAGGTTAGATTTTTGGATTTAGTTTTCAGTTCAACATGAAAGACAGATCGATCGATGTGGTTTAGTCGGTTCACCTTTAAGCTCTTCGCTCCCTGCTGTTTCCCACACACATGCATGGTTCGGTAATATACCCACACCTTCCTTCTTCTCTGCGTGGACTGCTCGGGGAATTAGCAGCCCTGTTCGCGCGCAATAAGCCAGTGGTTCAGAGAGCGCGCGCGGATTGTCCACCATCTCAGCGCTCCAGGCAGTGACATGTCTTATCATTCATCCCCCTAACATACAACTGTTTCCCAACGGATACTGGTGAGTTTCCCGTGTAATTTTTCTTAGATATTAGGTGGGTTTAATTTATCTTCTTGTCTCTTTTGGATTATTATATGTCCTCTGGTTTCCTCGCAGCATCACTTCACATATAGTTTTTTTTTTTAAATGTGAATTGTTTGTTATTAGCCAGAGAAGTGAATAAAACGAATCCAGGGTTTTTAATTGTTTATTGCATGCTGCATTCAAAGCGCTGCGCCGAGTGTTTTTCTTGTTGTCCAACCATGTGTGCGCACAACTGTTGCTTTTAATTAACCACATACCTGATCAGCAGAATGAGGCGTCTACCTCGGGATTAATTAGCAAAGGTGGAAATGATGTAATGTGACGTATGCCGAGTTTTTTGTCAGGCTTATACAAACCTTCAGCATTAAGGACTTACATATGAAGTAAGTTTAATTTCAAACAAATCTCACCAAATATTTTGTATCATTGTTAGGCTGGAATAATCCAACAGGATGTATTTATTTATTTTTAAATCGGGTTGTGTAATTTGTTTGGATTTGGAGATGAGGTTCCTGTTTGGGTCAATGTGAGGGTGCAGTCCAGCCTCCGTGATTGTGCTCACAGCAGGTTTACAAGCCTTTAAGCCCCTGCGCTGAGGCGCACACGCAGTGGCGCACTCTCCTTAACGTCTTCTCCTAAATGAGCAGAGGGAGAGTATGATATTTAAATAAAAAATATATAGGCTATTCCTAATAAAATAATAAAAAAATACTTAACACAATTTGAGCTTAAAAACAAAAATAGACACAAAAGAATACCATGTGAGAAATCTAAGTTGTTTGCAGCATAGCTATATTTAAAAACGGAACAGGCTTTATAGACCAGACGAGATTTTGTTTCACCTTTGCATCAGAGCCAACGTTTAAATTTTTATATATTTTATATATATATA
>JAUZNJ010036923.1:0-11671 GCA_034780135.1 Jordanella pulchra
GATGCACATCAATAGGCGATTTGGGCTTTCAAAACCTTCAAATTGTAAGATTAATCATTTCCATTTTGTTATGTTAAGTATCACCAAAAAATGTATTGTCCAAATATTATTCACTGTTGTTAAATGTTTTCACATAATCCAAAATATTAGCATAGATTTATGAGTTTACAGAAAAATCTGGACATTTATAGATATATTTCTTAAAATTAAAACAGTTTTTCACTTCCTAAATAAAAAAGTTAAATTTCTAAACAGTAAAAGGACACCGTTATAGATTATACTTTGTTAGAATCTATAGCATATAATTTTGCTGTATAACATCATTTCCCATTAAAGGAATAGACAAATTGACAAGCTTGTTGTATATATGTAAAACATAGTATAGTATGGATTACTATATTTTTTGTGTTTTAATTCTATTATTTCATCATTCATATTAGTTAAATTATACAATTTTCTTTAAAATAAATGTCTGTTTTAGTAAAAGAGACCCATTGACAACATCAGTTATTGTCCTCAAACTGATCCTAAAACACCTCTCTACTGATAAACTCTTTAGGGACTTTTATTTTTCTTTATCCTACTTTGAAGCACTAAATCTGGCCTAAATAGCAGTTTCAAAAAATATACACTCGTGAAACGTCACAGAATGCTGTATATCTCAATTCTTCACGTCTCAACATAAGACATAAACAACTGAAGATGATAAATGAGCTGTCTGTGCAGACAACAGCACTGCTTGTTGAATATATTAGCTTCTACAAGTTTGTTATTTTCAGAGAAAATGAAGACGTGACCACAGACCTGTTCAGGTGATTAGCGGGTTAGTTTGCCCTGGATGTTCTTCCAAAAACTGTCCTCATCCTGTTCAAAGTTTTGCTGTAATAAAAGAAAAAAGGCTTACAGAAGCACTAAATAACTTAATTTTATTATTTTCCTGTTGTTTCTGCTGGCCTACCCTTCTCCCTCCCACAGGCGTTTCTAATTAGCCCAATACCAGTACTCTGTTTTCTGTGTTTGTGATTTTGTTTTCAGTTTTCACCCATTCATTTCTTTTTCATAAAGTAAACTTTTGATTTAGTTGTGCATTCTTTATGTCCCTTAGTTTTTAATGATTACCCTTTTCTGTATCACACATGAAATTGTAAAATATTGTCTTTTTCCACTAAAATTGAATGAAGCATGAAGCCAACACAGACTCAAATGGTTCAGAGCCATGGATGATCCACCCCCACTCCCTTCCATAATTTACAGTATTGGTTCAAACTGTGCTTGAGAAAATTGAAACAGAGGAAGTATCTTCCAAGACAGAAAACAATACTGAGCATTTATAAAGTTTTAGTGCCTCTTGAATAATTTGAAAATAAGCACACTTGAGGTTAAGTTAAACAAAGTTTTCATTAGTACTCAATGCTATCGATTCAAAATGACTTTTAAATCGAAGCAAACTGTTTAAATATTAACAGTTGTTTCTTCCTTATTTAAACTTCAAACTGGCTGCACAAATTCAAACTTTTCGCAATACAATCAGTGCCAATTCAGCTGCCACTGATGGAGGTCAAGGAGGAAAAAAGTAATTTGGGAGGGATTCCACTATAAGAAAAGAAACAATTCAAAGTTTTCCCGCATAGTTTTAATTATTCTCCCTGCACACGCAGTTTCTCTCTTTGTACTTTTCTCTCACTGAAGGTCACAGTAACTGGTTTTTCTACATTGTTAGTGTGTGTGCACGTACCTGCTAGTCCTGTTTGTGTTGCCATGTCATAGACTGGGAACCCCTCCGTTTTTCCATGATGCTGCATGTTTAAGTTGTTTTAGAAGACCAATGGATCAATCTTCCAGGATGATCAGTGGCCTTTTAGCCCAGTTTGTGTTTGAGGTTAAGCTTAAGAAAGTTTCATACATGCTCAAGGTCCAGTCTTCTCTTCTCCTTTCTCGGGTGGTGTCTCACTGTAAAAAGTCCTCTGGAAACATGTCCATCTTTTCTTTTTTTTATATTAACCCAACAAAAACGTTAGCAAAGTCTTATACTACAATTTAATCTAAACACATATTGTGCATCTTCCAAATTATTTTTACTGATTTTCTTTTAACTTAGATCCAGTTTCTTTATGTAAATAATAGTAATTATTGCAGACAAGATGGAAAAAACAAAAACATAAGAGCAAAAGAAATACAAAACCACATGAATTTAATAAACTTAATAGTGTACAAAATGCAGCTCAAGTTACTGTGGCTAAACATTGAATTTACAGATACATCTGTGAAGGACTCTAAAAACACAAACAAGACAGATGATTGCATTAAGTTTAATAAACTCTTCACCAGAGCATATTGCTAAGATGCACACATAATGTTTTCTATAAATAGACAAAGTCTGATTTGTCAATAAAACTAAAACATTTTTTAGATTCAATAAAATCTGCCCAAAATCTACAGAGACTAAAAGTATGAATCAAATTGAAAGTTTTCTTTCAGTACTATCTGTAATTTATATACATACTGGTTAAGGTTAATACACCGCAGGGAAAATGTATAATATACGTGATTTTTATATTTATAAAGCAGAAAGGCACAGCTCTTTAAAACAAAAAGATGGATTGATAGTTTTTGAGGTGAAATTGTGGTAAAAACTCTCATTTTAGCAGGTAATTCTGTTTTCTTCCGTACTTAAACCTAAAAATGCTTGCTGAATGTAAGTCATATCACATAATTATACACGGCAGTACTCTCATTTTTACACCTATGCAGGCCCAGACCCAAATGTCTTCAAACATTTACAGGAAGTTTAGATGCTACCTGCAACATGTAGACAGATTACTTCTGCATCCAACAATGACTCTGTTAGATTCATGAAATCCGCTTGCATTTGTAACCTCTCAGAAAATTATACCACATTAGTCTCAGGCTGTTTCCACTCTTAAAATTACCTGTTGATGCATCATAACCACCAAGAACTGTAATGTAAACACTTTACCACCATCAAGCAATCTCTGCTTGTAGTTTTAAAGTATTAAGCTGTATTAGAAATGCCTTTTTCTTCTGCAATAACAGCATCTATAAACCAGCTACACGTGAGACAACAGAAAGATTTGAATCAACGCCCCCCCCCCCAAAAATATGCCTGTTGTAAGTTCACATCATAGTTACATTTATATCTACTGTTTATCCTTTATATCTAAATGGGCAACTGAAAAAAATGATATTGTAAAATTCAGGTAGTTACAAGGTGATATTGGAAGGTTTCAATTCTTAGCAGTGAAACGTGTTCACCTTCCGTATAAAATCTCCATATGGTTGCTTTTAGCAGAAAAATGAGTTGAATCTGCTTCCTAAAAAGTCCACTTGAGGTGATTTGTGTGCAAACCTGTGTACATATTGAGAGCAAAGTTTTCTGGCATCATCAGGAAACAAGTGGAGCACATGAGAGGCTGAGGAGGAGGAGGAGGCCGGAGAGACGTAGAAAAGACGCCCCCCCACAGTCGTTAGCATTCTCCTAAAAGGACGAAACAGACAAAGTTTGGCTTTTCAGTTACTGTGGTCTTTGATGTTATAAAGATAGATATAAAGGTCCTATTTTTAAGGAGTTCTGGATTTTACTGGTTAGACAGGACAGGATTTAGCTCGTTAAGTAAATGAAAGGAAATGAGGTCATTTGAACTTAATGCATGATTTAACAATGAGGAAACTGGATGAAAATATTTTCCCATAGGGTTCAAATGCTGCATGATAACTGCTTTATGTTTCTAGTAAAAATATTTTTGTCTTTTTAAATTTTACTTAATGACTTGAGGGATTTAAGTATTCCACAGTTGTATACAGTCACTTTTAAAACTTTTCCTTTAATTAAAGGAAAAATTATCCTGATCCCCTCCTTTAACTCCCACCTTAACATGGTGAAAGTATTTAAGTGCCCAGACGATCCCGGAGGCTGTTTTTGGGGGCTTAAATGTCCCCGATAGTCTCTCCCAAGGCAAACTGGTTCTATGGTGACGGGTCAGACAATGAGGAGTTCAAAAAGCCCACATGATGACGAACAAGTCGAGACGTCGATGACGAATTGGTGTGTTGGTGTGAACAGGACAGATGACAAAGTGCATAAAATTGCATCTTCCATCTGATTGCTTTTTTTGTGAGATAAAGGGAGGAACTGCACTCAAAAATAAGGCTTTCTTTCTCTCCGGTGATGAATTATTTTTTTAAGTTTCTATTCAGTCCTATTTCCTTATTTATGAATTGATTCCTTTTTTGGTTTGCGAACTGGCTAACCTGTTCGGACCTAGGAAGCGGAAGCTTCAGGCTGACCCGTATGGAGACAATGAAGGGTTGATGAGGGTAAAGTGATCGACATTATATTTACAAACGCAAAGAAAAGCTTAATAGCTGTATCATTTGGACTCATTTCTGCATCTTGCAATGAAATAAATGTTTGCTGACAGACCGACTTTCTTTAGATTTTTTCCTTCGTCTTCATGATTTTTGTGGTATGTTGACATATCTCCCTGCACATGAATGTCTAAAGTCTTGACAAAGACAGTGGAAAGAGGTGCTGTATTGAAATGCAAACAAAATATCACCTAAGAGATGAAAGAAAAAAAGGGATAGATAATATAATTTATTCTAATGGAAAAAAAATCTACGGTAAAGGGTCATCTATATCTGAATCAGATTTTTTCTAAAAGAAAATCTAAGACTTTCCTCCATATATACAGTATCTCTACCTATCACCGAATTATCTGAATGATCTGTTTGGCCTCTTCTCTCCACATCAGCTTCAAAAACGTTTTATAACTACTTTTAAATCCATCACTAGCTCAGCACTTCTAAGTGTGTTGCTTGAATTTGACTCCGGGTTTCGTGGCATGGTTGTCAGCGGAGAGAGAAAAATATAATGCTCATCTATGGCACAATAAACTATTCTAGTATTTGCATTTGTTTGGAATTGCACTGAATGTGCTCCATGGAGGAAGGACGGGGAAGGTCTCACCTGTGGGTGATACGAGTGGCATGACTCAGGACGTCTACGGATTTTCTGGGACCGCATCCTGTCACACTTCACTGATGCATTATGTGCAGTGAGGTTATGAAAAACACATCAACAATGAGAAAATAAAACTTTTAGAGTTCTGATTTATGTAGATCAGGCATCCCGAATCTCGGTCCTCAAGGGCCGATGTCCTGCAGCTTTTAGAGGTTACCCTGGTTCAGCACAGCTGATTTCCATTGACAGGTGATTAACAGCCTTTTGCTGAACTGCAGTCATAAGAATCAGCTGTGCTGAACCAGGGAAACCTCTAAAAGCTGCAGGACACCGGCCCTCGAGGACCGAGATTGGGGATACCTAATGTAGATCATTTCAAGTTAAGAGCCCCCCCACCCTGCATTAAGTCACATTGTGAAAGGATATATTTGACCTCTCTAGGCTCCAGGGTGATGGGTGGGTACTGCCTGGAACAGTCGCAGTCTCCTTGGACCACCAACATCAGCAGGTTGCTTTCTGGTATTTGTTGCACTACAAACATCCTGATAAACACAGAAGTGAAATAGAAAGAAATGTCAAAGCAACGCCATATAGAACAGCTCATCGTAAAATGCTTAACAGAACATACAACTAAATGATCCTCACATACAGAACCTTGCAAAAGTATTACTTGCACCTCTAACTTTATTTTTTACATGACTCATGTAAAGCGCTGTGCATTTAAAGTGGTTTCAGCATCATTTTATTGGGATGCATTTCTTCTGGAGGAAAGACCAGCTGAGAAAGAAAAGACTAAAAAAGACTTGGAAACTCTGAACACTGGCTGGCAAATGTAGCATTTTCACAATGTCACTGTATGTAATCTGCATATCCCAAAAACAGCATTCAATTTCAATACATTTTAGTCTATTAGTTCAGTACCACACATTTAGCATCTCGAAATATTTGGTAATACTGGTTGCTCCATTTAGTATAACAAAGTCAGTAAGAAAATACAGCTAAGCAGATGTTGCCAATTTAAGTTTAAAAATCAAAAATGTAGAAAGAAGAAAATGGTAAGAAAGTAATAAGAAAAGCAGCAGTTAAACAATAAAATAAAACAACAGATCTAGTAAAAAAATGATGGTACACATGAAAATATTCTATTTATCATTAGAAATCAGTTATTTAAACCCCTTAGAGCTCAGTAGGAGAACTCTACTTTTCTGGGTCTTGGATGCTGATCAGTGGAGCCTGAATCCAGATGGCAACTTCTGGAAAGGTGAAAAAAAAGCATAAGAAGGATGACGATGAGTCTGACCTGAGAGCTAAACCAGGTGGTGAGCTGGAAGACCAAATATTTAAAGGACCGAATTATACCTGATCAAAAGTCTAGAATAAAATCTAAAGGATAATCCGTGGTAAGAAATAATATCATTGCTGCTCACAGATTCACTCCATCCAATCTGACTGTGCTTCAGATATTCAGCAGACCTACTCCAAGAAAAGTCAGCTAGGATAAAACAAATTAATGCCCCATTTTTCAGATTTTGAGGAATAAGAATATTAAAATATATTTATAATCCCCAACTCCCACTCACATTTTCTCTTTTTAACTGTCCTAGCCTGTAAAATTGTCAGTAATGCAACAAGGGGAGTATTCTATTGTCAATATTTGCAGAGCAAATCATACCTAACACTGTTTGCCAAAACTGTCAGTACAAAACATTTAGAAGAAACCAAAAGAAAATCATTAATTTTTATTCTCTAGTTTGTGCAAAGAAAATTATGATATTTAGATGTTGTTTTCTTGGAATATGACAGAACATATAAACAAATTAAATGGTTTTAGATTATTTTGCAGAGAAATATATATGTATGAAGAGGCTACAATAACTTGTATATGTTATACTTCTGTTGTCCACAAGAGGGCACTCAAACTCAGATTTTCCTCAAGTTGATTTCTCTTTTTCCTTTTCAACCAATATGCCTTCCATCATTGTTTCTTGTCATTCAAACCAGTTTCTTTATACTTTAATAGTCGCTTTTTATTTTATTTTTTTTAAAACACATGATTCTCACCCTGCATATAGCTCTCCTTACCCCCATAATATCTTGGTCCCCTCTACTTCTATCACTCTTTTGACAGTCTTGTAAAAATAGATACTGATCATATTGAGCAGAGCAGAGGAAAGCAGTAGAAAATGGATTCTGGGGAGGCAATTTAACATCACCAGTCCGGAGCGGACGGAGGACTTTGCTGCTATGTGTGTGCATGTGTACACGGGTGTGTGCTTACTTCTGGCAGCGTCCACACTTAATAATGCTGTTGGTCTCCTTGACTGACGGCTCGTAAATAAAGCTTGGGTACTCTGTGTCACAAGGCTGCAATGGGTTCCATTTTTTCTTTGGAGCATAGGCTAATGGAGAAATAGAAAGGAGTAATTTCTTGATTAGTTAGGAGTGCATGTGTGATCCATGGGCTAAAAGCCAAACTTTTAGGATATCACTGCTGCTCAGATGAAAGCATGCTTCAAAGTAACTGAATGTACAATAAGAGCTGATCTGAAACCAGACAGAAGAGCCATAATAGCTGATTAAATTTTACATTGTCTGTCTGGGATTTTGTTTAACTGCTTAGATATTCCATTAGCTGAGATAAAAGTTTAAGCTCGGGTCTTGTTTTGAAGGATTTGGCAGCTGTGTCTGCTCCCACTGAAAGCCTTATGTAATCTGACGCACTAAATTTCATTCTGCTCGGAACGTTTCACAAACACCACGTGTGAAACACAAAGGTCTGCAGAGCAACAAAACCTAAAACGGCTCAAAGCAGATACTCACAGCGACTGAAGGACGGTTTTGCTGAATGGATGGACGATGGTAAAGATGAGAGGGTCAGTGATGGGGGGGGGATGAAGGTATGATGCATAGAACCATTAAGACATTTGAAAGGAAATGAAAGGTGTTGTATGAAAATCAGTCTCACAATTAATGAAAAGACACTTTATACAAATCATCCAGTTAAAACCAGATATGTACAATCAGTGTTTACAACAAAAACCAGCAGTTGAGTAATGCTTGCAAAAATTATTTCTATTTTCTCAGATAAATAAGGCAATAAATTTTAAATAATTTCCTTCCAAATCCAGAAAATCTACTAATATAAAAAGTAGTATCGTAATTATTTTGTGCAAATTAATGTTGGTAATCAACACATCAACGGCAAATGTCTCACTTTCAATGTTGTTTTCTGCGTGTATTGCAGGCAGGAAGCTCTTTCAAAACCCTTCTCTCCGCAGTCATAAAGTCAAAATTATGTCCAGTTTCTTCATCCTTGGTGCTGTTTGGTTGTTGTAAAATTCTTATTTATGTGTCTGTGATGCTGCAAACAAAACTCAGAGTTTATCTAAATCTATTTTTTTTTGCAATTTCCTTAAAAAAATGCATTTGGTAGTGTATCAAGTTTTTCAAGGCATTAATTAAAACTGATCATTATCTGTTTTCTAATCGTTATCCCTTTAAATAATTTGGGCAAGTTAAGATAATGTCATGCAGCTTAATTTGCAAACTTCTGATGTAGGGAAACCTGTGTATCCTTCTTCCAAGATATCAGGAACCACTGTTAACCTCAAGAAGTTTAGTTCATATTTGGGTAAAATTCTAGATGCATTAAGCTTTATATGATAAAAAAAGTTATTGGAATTATAAACAGAATGGGAGCTTTCTGCAATGAGGCTATTCAGCAAGAAGACATGTTCTGCTTTCAAGAGATGAAGATGTTTTAATGCCAAATGTGTGCATCAACCCCAGAACAAAAGTAAGAGACCTTGTGAAGATGCAGCTGTAGTTGGAAATAATGTAATTTAGTTTGAAATAATCTTTACTGAAATGGACTAAAAGCCCACTAGCAAGGAAGAGGCCATAACTTTAAAGCCAACATCAAAAAAAAAAAAAAAACCCAGACAGATTAAAGTTCTCAAGTGGACAGATGAATAAAAACCTAAACAGCCAGAGGAACATATATTGTTTAAAAACTGTACAAATATTAGAATAAAATGAACAAAAAATGAAGAACCTTTAAAGCAAAATTTCAATTAAAAAAAAGTCTTAAGAAAGAAGCGTATCTGTCTATCCATATTCAGAAGGCCACTGGATGCGCTGGGCCTTCTCCCACAAGGACCAGGGAACAACTCAGGATAAGATGGAGAGACTACCACAGTGTCTGAACGTTCACCCTAACCCCTAAACCACTATATAGAGCAGGGACTATATAGTGTACTTTATGGTGAACTCAGTTAACTGATGATATATACAAATGATCACTACTTTTCACTCCCCATTGGTTAAGTAAGATCCCCACACAGTGCCTGTGCCATCTTTGTTATTTCTCGCCGCTAAAGCAAGTCCAATGATGTTTTTTGAGAGGAGCTCTTGCAAAGCATTTTGGGATATATATGCTCGTCTAGTGACCATGGATGATTACACCTTTGCATTGTGGAAAACTGTGTTTGTGTAGATGTTCGAACGCTCTTCTAAAATGACGTAACTACTATATATTGCTCTAAATGGGGGTTAAGGTGGACATTCAGACACAACCTAGGTCTGGGAAGAGGGAAGTGTGGGAATCTTTGCAGAGGCTGCTGTTTCCATGGCACAAACAAAATGGAAGACGGCGAGAACAAGTAGATCATTTATATATGTATAGCGCTCAATGCAGAACATCTCCCTCTATATGCTGTCAGTATCTAGGATCAAGTTTTATGTGAAGCTATGGTGGAGTTAGCTGGTTTAAGAGGAGCCCCTGTAATCTCTTAGATTGGAGATT
Source organism: Jordanella pulchra (assembly GCA_034780135.1). Taxonomy (NCBI): domain Eukaryota; kingdom Metazoa; phylum Chordata; class Actinopteri; order Cyprinodontiformes; family Cyprinodontidae; genus Jordanella; species Jordanella pulchra. The sequence goes on from JAUZNJ010036923.1 coordinate 9,786, forward strand.
AATCTCGGTAGTCATGACAGATGATGCTATTGTTTCTCAGGTCAAGGGCGAATATATAGCTGGTACTAAGAGTAAAATCTTCTCACTCCTGTATTCCCTGGTTTCTTTTGAAAATCCACATCCATGACTTGCTTCCATGCACCAAACTTTGTTTTCTTGTAGACATACATAAAACAATTAGCTTTAACACAGGGCCGTTTTGGTTTAGACATTTTTTTCATTTAAAAAAAATAGTTAAAGCGTAAAATTTGGTATAATTTTAGTCAAATTTACTGTCATTGACAAAAAAATAGTGTGTTTTCAATAGTGAATGTAAATATCTGGTTTCAACTGTATTAGTTTAAAAAGGTCTGTTTTACTTTAATTTTATAAGGATCATGAAGTGGGTTTTTTGAATGAAATGTAAATGAAAGCATACTTACCCTCATTGTATTGTATTTCAATTCAGATGAAACTTTTTTTTTAGTTAAACTTGGAAAAATCTGTGCTTAAGGTTGTGTGAAACATACAAAGAGAAAAAAGAAACTGAGCCATATAACAGTTTGAGCTGAGCTCACCATCAGCAAAAGGCTCTGTGTGCCAGAAGCTGCAGAAATTAAACTCCAGTAGAAACCTTAAAGAAAAAGGAAAGAGAGAGACACAAAAATAAAAAAAGAAAACAGAAAATGAGCAGTTTTGACTTGAGAATAATAAAGGCTTAGAGTTACTCTGTAATAACCGCTAGCTTTTAAAGCAGAGCTATTCTGATTACGACCAAATGTCTTCAATAAATTCAACTCTGGTTGAACATGATCCAATATTGTAGGTTTTAGCTACAACTGTATTTTAGATCTAAGAAAAAATGAATGTTTCTGACAAGCCAATCAAATCTCATGTATAAAAAGATGGATCCCAGCCAAGGCTTTTAGAAATGATCTGCATCACAAAATCAAACTCAACTTCTGATGTCTGTCATTAGTAAGCCTATACTATTAGGGATTTTTTTAGTAGCATCCCAGACTAGTCAGACATCAATACAATAAAGTTGAAGTCTTTCAAGTTTACAAAGCAGGAGACCAAACTCTGTCAATGTCATCTCTATAATCTCCATAACCTTTAAACATCCCTGCAATGAGCTGAATTACAACAATTCTGCACAACAGTGAGTCTGGATGGATTGTAAGACTTTGAATGATCAACTACTCAAAGGACAAATTATCTTTACCACCTGGCTCTATAACAGCTGATGTAGGTCTCCTTCTAGTGTTGCTAATCGATTAAACCTCACAGTGCGAAGACGATACAGAGCAGTCTATAATGTTGCCACTAGCCACACTTACAGGACGAAGTTAGAGAGGAACCACTTGAAGGTCGAAGCCAAAGCATAAAATGACTGCAGAGAGAGTGGGATAGATGACGTTTGGAGTAAAAGTGACTGGATTCTTGTTTTATAAAATGCAAATTTAACTTTAGGTTACTGAGCTTACGCTGAGAAGTGGACGAGCGCCGCTGACAGAGTGAGAGCTGGTCTTACACATGGCCTGGTAGTCAAACAAGGACACCCTGAGGGGACATGAGCAGAAATGTAAACACTGTGCTGCTCTTTCAGGTGTTTTACAAACTCTTACTGATCCTCTTACTGTCTCTTACAACAGAGTATAGTGCTAGCAACTGTAAGCAAAACTAATAGCCAGCTGAGAAAAAAGAAAGGCCTGAGGATGAATAGCTTTTTTCTTATGGACATGGCAGAAATGTGGCCAATATCTGATCTCTGAACTCATAAAACTTTGACCTTCTGTTATCTATTTTTTTTTCTCTCTATAATCTATCATTACAAACATTAAAACATAAAACTAATCGTTTCATCAGATGGTTTTTAAAAGTTAAATGTGCCATAACAGCAAAAC
>JAUZNJ010036924.1:0-11669 GCA_034780135.1 Jordanella pulchra
CGATCCACAGTGGTTCTGAGGTCCGATCCACCCTGGTTCTGTGGTCCGATCCACCCTGGTTCTGAGGTCCGATCCACCCTGGTTCTGTGGTCCGATCCACCCTGGTTCTGTGGTCCGATCCACTGTGGTTCTGAGGTCCGATCCACAGTGGTTCTGAGGTCCGATCCACCCTGGTTCTGTGGTCCGATCCACCCTGGTTCTGAGGTCCGATCCACAGTGGTTCTGAGGTCCGATCCACCTGGTTCTGAGGTCCGATCCACCGTGGTTCTGAGGGTCCAGGACCACAGGTGGCGCTGTCCAACGGCTCCTCTCCTCCGGAGGAGCTGAGACCCAGCAGCCCGCACCATGACGCCGTTGCCGCCGTGCTTCACAGTCGACCACAGACATCCTGATTCACTCTCATGTCTTTTCCCGTATTTTGGACTCAGCATCGGTCCCTGCAGGCTCGCTCTGAGTGCTGCAGGTCGCTGTAGAACTGTAGCTTTTTTTTTCTGTCCCTGCAGTGGCTGAAGAGACAAGCGGAGGCGCGGCGAGCAGTGAGCGCCGAGGTGGAGGAGCTCCAGGACCTGACGGACGAGGAGAGGAACCCTGATTGGCTGAAGCAAAAAGGCGAGTGAGTCCAATCAGATGAGAGCGTAAACTCCAGCTCGCCTCGAACGCCTCGTCGCGTCTCTAAAGCAGCCGTGTCTTTCAGCAAATGTTTCACTAACGGGGACTATGTGGGCGCGGCGAACGCCTACAGCCTGGGGATCCGACTGAGCCGCAGCGTTCCCGCTCTGTACTCAAACAGAGCGGCGTGTCACCTGAAGCTCCGGAATCTGCACAAAGCCATCGAGGACTCGTCCAAGGTCAGGATGAGGAGGATGTTTATTACGTGTTCTGTCCCTTCAGGTACCTGGTAAAAAATAACATTCTTCCAATTTCAAAAAGAAATATTTTACTCATTTTAAATTTCTTTTTTTTTAGTTTAACTTTTATTCATTTCATGCAAACAATCTGAAAAAAAATCTCTAAAAAATAATTTCCCAAAAAGCTACTCAAAAAAGTTTGAAAATATAACATCTGTAATAAAAATATTTAAAAAATAAATTTAGAGAAAGCAAAATCTGAAAAATACATTAAGAATAAAATTAGAAAACTGCTCGTTTTTATCGACCAAACGTTTCCTCTGCATCGTCTGAGCTGTCAGGCACAGAGGCAAAGTTAACCCTGAGTTCTGTCTGCAGGCGCTGGATCTGTTGACCCCCGCCGTTGCTGCCAACGCCGCAGCCAGAGTCCGGGCCAGCGTCCGGCGAGGAACCGCCTTCTCCCAGCTGGAGCTCTACGCCGAAGGTCTGACCTTCTAATCAGGAATCAACAGCTTCAAAAGGAAAAAGTCTTTTCACTGATTGATCCTTTTGGTTTTTAGTCAAACTATGACCACCTGCATTTATCAGAACTGGTGCCTCACAGAAGGAGGTTCTCCATGTGGAACCATGGTTTCTCTCCTGATACTCTGGCTTCCTCCTACAGTCCAAACATGACTGCAAGGTTGAACACTCCCCCTAAAAACCTCTTAGATTGGAGTGTGTGGTGATTGGCTTTGTAGTTGACTCTTCATCAGTCGCTCACACCAAGCATGCATGTGGCGACAGTGGAGAGGAAAACTCCATTTGAACAGAACCAGGCTCAGTGTGAGCGGGGTTCAAGGACACGGAAGCAGAGATAGAAAGGGTTTCTGTATGAGAGGTGTTTGAAGTGTCTCATCTCATTTATTTATTACATTTGGCTTTTAAAGTACTTTGGTTTTGTCTTTTGCCAGATTTCTGTTTATACCTTTATGACACACATATCCTCTAATATCTCGTCTTTATGCCGCAGCAAGCTACTTTTCCTATCATGTTTCTTTTTGTTATTGTGGCTCACTATGAATAAACTCACCTTGAACAGCCAGAGCTAAAATGCGATGGTTTGAATGGTCCAGTCAAAGTCCAAAACTAAATCCTGCTGAGAATCTGTGGTGAGACATGAAGGACTCAACGTCTGTTATTACGTCAGGAGGAATTGGCAGAAACATCTTAAAATGCAAAGAAACAAACCGTCGGTGGTTCCCCGACTCGTTGGGCTGAATGGAATGACACCAGAACCGCTCCGATTTCTGATTCTAAACTTGTTGTTCATGGATGCAGCGAGATAAAGACGAGTTCAGGACGGACTGTAGATCAGAAAAGCCTCAGCTGACGGCTCTCCGCTTGTTTGCAGGACTACAGGACTATGAGGCGGCGCTGAAGATGGACCCGGAGAACACGGCTCTGCAGGAGGACGCCCAGAAGATCCGAAGCATCATCCAAGGTTCTGCAGGACTGGAGCAGTCACGGCTGATGCAAGCGTAGAAATATAGACATAGATGGACTGTGCTCTGTTGTTTGTGGAAGGATTAACATGTTATAGTTTTCACACATGACAAAATAACTGAAACTGAATCAAATATTTCCTTCTGGTTTCTTTCAGAGATTTTTGTTGTTTTTTCTAGAATAATCTGCTGAACCTGATTAAATGATGTTTGATGATCCACAAATTCTCATCATCTTTTCTGAGTTTCTAAAAACTTAAAACAGCAAAGAGAAATATTCCGTTTAATTCCGTTAAACATTAAGACTTTAACATGAAATCAGAGCCACGTTTTTAATCCCATTAGTTTCACTGAACTGCTCACTGGGAGTCTGATTAGATTATCTCTGTCTGCTGGTTGATTCTGTTCCTTGAGCGCCACCATGTGGTCAGCCGTCCCTCCACACATCTGGACTCAAGCTGGACGGGTCAGAACATCTGGATCGGACCTGACCTTTCATTTACATTGAAATCATCACAGTTAGAAAGAAATTCTGACTCTTTCAGCTCGTTGAGGTTTGCAGACATTTGTTTCTGCTCAGCTCTCCACACAGGAGTCCAGACTTTGACTAGGCCATTCCAGCACTCGCATACGGTTTCCTTGGTACCACTGATCCCAGAAGGTGCACTGATCCAATCATCAGTCCTCCACTGTTTGTCAAACTCATTCACAGAAGCTGCAAGTTGCTCCAAACAGGCGGCATGAATGTTTTTTGGATATATAGATAATAAATATAGAGCTGTAATCAAACATCCCTTGGTGCTGGGGGTCATATGGGAAACAGTAAATAATATATAAACCGTAATTATAATGAAACATTAGACTTTGGCCCATATGTGGGACTAATGTAGCAATGCCTGAAAGCTCCGTTTGGTTAAATGCAGGCCGACGTATTTATAAGTCATTTTATTGTGACAAATTAAATGAAACTATTTATTCTAAGCTGTTATTTCTAAGCAGGAGAAACTGGTGATAGTTCTCACATTTTTCACAATTGTCCAAATTCCTAAATAAATAGATTTCTTCTAAAACTCTTCATTTTGTTTCAGGTAATAAATAATCAATGATCTTATTCTGGTCAAAGGTCACTAATGATTAAATCAAAGCACAGTGGTTATAGTCTGTAGATCGTATGTAGATGATTCCTGATGTTTTCCTGAATGGTGCAAAGACACATCTGCACCAAAGCAAGCGAGACTAAAGACAAGATAATGACCCTGAGAAAAAAACCTTAACGTTCAATAATGAACGATGCAACAGAAGAGGGAAGTTTATCCTATTCATTATTAATATAGCAGGAGCCTTTCATTTTAGAACATTAAAGATTATTTGGACCAATTCTCAGCATCTCTTACCTTTCAGACACTTTGGGTTCTTTAGAGGGATTAGTCATTAGTTACCCTGCATGAACAGAGGAGGTGTGGCTCTAAACCTACACACAGCTTTCAGCTGCTGAGGGTTTGGGGGTTCTGCGCAGTACCTTAGCTTCAAATATTGTCCAACATCTCCTCCTTGGTCTCATCAGACATGCAGACCATGATGCCCCCCCCCCGCCGTGCTCCACTGCCTGAGATGTTTGCAGTAAAACTCAACCCAGCATCTGTTTGGACGTGACTTCAGCTCAACGCATCAATGAACACAATCAGTTTATGTTGTGGTTTATTTTAACAAAAATAGGACAATTTTTAAAAATCTGGACCCCCCCCCCCCCACACACACACACACACACACACACACTTTGTAGGTTTAATCTTAAAACATTTAGATCTACAGATCTTGAATCTAGAGCTGAACTTGTTTCGCTGCAGATGATCATGGTGAGCAGATATAGATATATACAGAACAGATTCAGGCACTTTGGAGGTTCGGTCTCGACTCCTCTTCATGAAACGGTGATTTCCTCGCTGTCTGATCCTGACTGTTTGCTCAGATCCGATGGAGAGGAGGGGCTCTGATGAGGAGGAGGACAGTGATGAGGATGAGGCTCCTGGCTGTCGGCCGCGGCCCGGTTCAGCCTCCGGCAGAAGGCGCTGCCCACGTCGGTCAGGTCCGGATGGGGGTTGGTTTTGGTGGGGAGGGTCTGCTGGCGGCAGCCGCCGGTCGACAGCAGCTCTCGCTCCTTGGAGTTCCTCCACTTCATCCTGCGGTTCTGAAACCAGATCTTCACCTGTGAGGAAGACAAAGGCCACCAGAGGGCAGCGTTGGTCAGGAGGAAGGCCCCAGAAAACTGGAACTGGATTCTTCATCACATAATGATTCTATCAAACACTGATCGGATCCCAGTTCAGACAATTTACAGGAACCAGTCTGGTCCCAGTTGTACCTGTGAGTCCTTCAGGCCCAGTTTACCAGCCAGTTTCTTTCTGTCTGGTTTGCTGATGTACTTCTGTTTCTGGAAGGTTCTCTCCAGCGACTTCCTCTGGAGGTCCGAGAACACGGCCCGCCGCAGCATCCCCCTCCTGGGCTTCCCCCGGGGGGCCAGGGGCCAAGAAAAGGTTCCTGGAACCGGAACCACTGAGGAGGAGGAGGAGGAAGCTGCAGGAGCAGAGAAGAAGAGTGAGAGGAGAGATTTAGTTTAAAATACTTAAGTGGATATTATAGATCTTATAGTTTATGAAATAAAAACCTCTGAGTTATAAAACATGTAGAATCTCTTCTAAATAGTAAATGAAGCGTTCAAGGGTTGAATAATGATCCAACCTGTTCAAACATGACATAAAAACTGGTTGATAAAGAATCTGAAGATGCTCTTACTACTTATCCCTCATTTTATAATTATTTGCTTTTATTCTAAAAGGAAATCAAACTCATTTCCTGTGAACTTTGTCACATGTTGTTTTGTACCTGTCCTGTTATTTATATATTTTTTTTTCTTGGGGGGGGGTTCTCCTGATACGTGAGAGCCTCAGATGCAGATTTGGAGTGGGGTCCTGTGAACTTTGCCGCGTTTGTCGGCGCCTTCTTGTCCCTGTAATGAGCACACAGGCTCCCCGATGCTCCTCATAATATCCTCGTTCTGCCTCCAATCTGATGCTTGAAGAGCCCAATTTGTCCGGCGCTGGAAACACAGCCGATGCTAATGAGACAGGGCCTCCAAAGAGCGGCTCACACAGCCTCTAATGAAGCATGAAGAGGGGGTGGGGGGGTTGTATAGGCTGCAAATGCACAGAGAAAGCTGATTGTGTTGTAATGAATTGAGTGGAAAAGGCCGTCGACAGGCTGCTTTATAACAGGCCGGTCAGAGCTCCATGAAGGCTTCACACACCTGTGTGTGAGACTGATCGCACACGTTAGCGGCAGACAAACCAGAAACACTGATGCCGAGACAAACCCTCAGGTTCCTAGAAATTCAGCCTGATCCACCGTTTCCTGGAAACGTCTGAATCAAGTTGAACTGAACTGGGTCTCATGAAACAGGAAGTCTTTTCTTTAGGTACACGCTTCATTTCGCCGCATCCAAAACATTGGAGTCGACTCAACGTCAGCTTTTACACCAGATCTTCCAAATAAAAGGTTTTCTAAGAGCATCGCTAAAAGGAAACTCAGGAAAAGCAGAATGTGTTCAGCTGATGGAGTGGCGCCACAGCCCAGAAATGTCTCACTAGATTCTATCTGTGAGAACAAAGCAGCCGCCGGTGGAGGCAGCATGGTGATGTGGGGCAGCATCCTCGCTCCCAGGGAGAACCAGGCTTCTCATTTCCTACTTTCTCTCCTCAGCTGTGACACCGTCCTGAAGGGACGATCGTCCTTCTAGAGGCGACCCACTTGGACCGTCTGTCTGATCACAAACTGACTGGACGCTTCATCCTTCCTCCTGGATTATTCCTCTCCACTGTCGCTGCATGCATGCTCAGCGGGAGGATTTGCTGCAGAGTCTAGATCTTCTATCTCTACCTGCTCATCCTGGAAAGTCAATGACTGGATGCAATAAGCTGGTTTTCCTTAGATAGAAATGTAGAACCTTTAATCTGATGATCTGGATGATCTGGATCTATAAAGCTGAGATGACATGTTTGGAATTGGTGCTATAGAAACAAACTGAATAGAACAATTATTGGAGGTGAGATGTGAAGGGAGGGTTTATCAGAGATCATCTCCAGACTGTAGCGGTGCATCAGAGGGAGCGATTTCAGCCCCGTCAGTGAGATCAGCTCCAAGCGTCCGATTCCCACCTGCTGATCAGCAACACCTGCAGCTGGAAGAGCTGCAGTGGTTGGACGTTTTCCTGACCGCCTGCTTCACCAATCGTTGGGTACATTTTTTCTTTTGTCTAATTTCTAATATATTGAATCAATGAATGATTAAAAAACGAGTCCTTATCAGACGAAGCTTTGCTGCGTTTACAGAAAGGACGATCCTGGTCTTTACTGGATTCTCAGTGATGCTGCTCAAACAACAAGAGCTTTTAAAACTGTGGGAACAAAATAAACAAAGAGCTTTATTACAACAGAACCCTAATTTCTTCAGTTTTTATACTTTTAGGGCAGCAAGGCCGTGGTCACCGCGTCCCTTCGAGGATCAATGAACTATGAGTGAATTGAATTAAGTTCATTTGGAAAAAATCTGAGATACTAAAAAGCAAGAAAAGCTGAACTCAGATCAAATGAGAAGTTTAATGAATCAAATCAGGCACCATTGATGTTAGAACTAGAGTCCAGATGAGAGCAAAAAAATAAGGAAGCAAACGTGTTAGATCAAAACTTGTGCGTGTGCTTCTGCGGGTGTGTGTGGCTCTGCCTGCGATTGGTCACGGTGCCGGATGCTTTGTGGGCTGGCTGAGGGGGTTTGGTGGGAAAACGTCCGAGTTCCTGAGCTGGGAAGATACCCGCCTCACATTTAGAGGCATGAAAAACGCCACTATGTTTGGAGCGGAACAAACCGGAATAATTTGTAGATTAGGACAACTGGTGCTAATGTCAGCAGTCAGTGTTTTGGCTAAAGAGGCGTTCAGACCCGACCAGTGGATTCAGAGCTGCTCATAGGATTTCTGTGATGAAAATGGAAAGAAACAAAACCTCCAGTAATTTCCAGTTTCTCATCTGGCAGAAATTTATGCTGTATTTTAAATCAATCAAAAAATCAGCTTTAATTTCTTCGTCAGTGAGCGTCATTGAAGCTCTGCACAGAAAGAAGAAACGACCAGAAAGCAGTTGAGGACCAGAAGGTCTAAGGTCACGTTGTGGTGGTTTGACCGGCCTCCTCGGACCCCCTCAGACTGGGTCACTAAACTGGTGAGGGATTGGTTTGAAAAGTTGTTCAAACATATTTATCATGATCTCACCCTTAAAGTCGATTCGCTCTGAATATTTATAAGACCTTCACATACGTTTTTCTTTTCTTTCCATAATCAAATGTCCTCGTTAAAAATGTGTTTAATTCAGAATGAATTTATTCATCCATTCATGATTTTTCTCTATAAGCTATAAATGTTCCTTTTGTCTTTCAGTTCTCTCATATGTTTTCTTTTAAATGTAGCGTTTTGGTTTTGCCTTAAGTCAGTTATTAGTTTTGCTGTTTGGGTCTTGCCATACATTCAGTTACTTTGCTATTTTAGTTTGGTTTGTTTTTCCTTTTTTAAACATTTTCTTGTCTGCTTTTCTTGCTTATTTCTTAAACTTTGTTTTTACTTTAGTGATTATTGTTCTCTGTTTTGTTTTTTACTGCTTATTTCTAAACATTTCTCCCTCAGAAGCCTTCAGATCATAGAAAGTTGCTAGAAGGCAGGAAAGTGACTCAGAAATGCTCCATGTTGGTCAGAAACCAGTTTTACATCTTTGCAGCTTCACTGAAGCCTGTATTGTTTCTTTGGTTATGTTTGATGTTTGCCGGCTGCTGGAGCGCCTTACAGACCGTAGATGATGTTTGCTTAAAAACATCCAGAGTAAAGATGGTTGTTATTAGTGTGAATCTGTAGAAAGTGCAGGAAGAATAAAGAGGAAGGAAAGTATCTGGTGTTTGATTTTATTAGTCTAATATGCATATATGCTCTGTATTTATTGTCTCTAAATTGAAATGAATGTAAACCAAACATGATTTGAATGTAATGTAACAGAAACGCTTGCGTTCAGTATTAATGAGGTCTTTCTGTTCTTCTTCCCGTTCTTTACATGCAGGTTAACTACTTCCTGCTCAATGTGCTCACCTCTGATAAAACGATCAGAGCAAATGTTAGATGGCTCCGTGCTCAGTAGCAACACATTCACCTTTTCTGATTGTCTGCATGTAATGAAAAACTTCTCTTTACTGTTTTATCGGCTTCACCTTTCAATGGATGGGATGTCTCATTAATTATCTGAAACTGACCAAGGCTCCCTGACAGGAATGGTGCTCATCCTTTGGAACAGAGGATAAATGAACCCTTTCACAGACTCGGAACACCAGCTCTAAACTGTACAAACTTAGATTAGGATTTGTAAACGTTTCTGGAGGTATTTATCATCATCACCAGACTCTGCTTGTCCTGCAGACCATCTGCTTCCTCAGAAATGACGCCCATCGCTGCATCGCTTTGGTCTTTAATCCAACCACAGAAATCTGTCACTTTAAAATTTGTGCAAAAATTTTGGAGCAAAATTTTTTCTAATCTTCTGAAATTATAGAATTATTTACATGTTTAAAAATGAACAGCGGAGAGGCTGCTTCGAACTTCCAGGCGCCTGAAACAAACGCTGAGAAAACTTTAGCTGTGATAGCTGAACCCTCTGTTTTATTTTGCTTCTCTTTAACCTCACTTTAGTTCATGCATTTGATTCTACTTGAAATGACATTTATGACGTTTCCCTGAAAGTGTGTTTTTTACTCATCCTGCTGCTGCAGGACTGAGGCCTTCAGCCACACATGGCTGACAAAAGAAACACAGAAAAAAGAAGATTAAAAATAACCAGAAAATATATTTCAAAATGTTTGAGAGTTTTTTGATTTAAATAATTTCTATGAATGCATAAAGTCTCACTGTGGATGAAAAATGTTTGCAAAATTGTGTTTAAATGAAAGATTTACGATTTCAGTTTTTATTACCTTCATTATCCAGTTTTGTTTCCTCTCAGCAAAATGATTAATTTTGAACATTTTTGTACAATATGAAAGTTGATAAACTTGGAGTTATCTCACCATTGGTTTAAACTGCAATCTTTAGCCTTAGATATGGTAAAAAAATGAAAAGAAAATGATATTTTTGAATCAAACAAAGTTTAAACCTAAGATGTTTGAAACATGTTCTAAAGAAAACACTGAAATTTTCATGTTCAAATATTTGGATTGTTTTCTACTTTATTTAATTTAAAAGAGTTTTACTCTACAATTTACCAGAACTTCAAGATTTTGAAGGAAAAAAAACAACAAAAGTTGGAAGGAGTCCAGCTCTGCAGCCGGACAAGGAATGTGTGACCAGATGTGGATTAAACGGGGATCAGATATGATCCTCAAATGAAAGCCCTGAATTAAAGTAAACACAAGGAGTTGTCCTAGAAAGCAGCAGCGGTCTGGTGAAGGACCTACCTGTGAAGTACGAGGCTCTGATGAGAGGATGAAGGCTTCCATCAAAGAACGGCAGCGCCTTGGTCTGAACACTCTGAGCTGCATTAGACAAGAAAGAGGGCAGCCATTAAAATGATTCAAGTTGGTCATTTTTAAACTACTTTCTATTAGTTTTACAACAAAAACTTCACATCTTTCACAGAAGATTATGATAATTAAAAAAAGACTTTTAAACACAACCTGGAAACTTGCATCTTCTCATTTGGCCGGTAAAATTTCTAACATTTCAATAACTTCTTCAATGAATTTTTTAAAAGTTTCCATGAAATTATTCACCTTTAATAAGACTTTTATTACAACAATCTGATGTATTTAAACTTTAAGAAACTAATCAATTTTCTTTGAAATAAGCATATTTCCCCCAGTTTGAGTCTGTATGTAAGACAATTTGCAAATAGAATAAGATGATTTACAAGTAAATTAAGAAAAAAAGGAAACATTTATATTATTACAAGAGAACAATGTCGGATCATCTGATTTTAAAGGCAACAAACCCGATTCCACTGGTCCCGATCCTTTTTATCTGCTTCTATTAAGGCAAATACACTTAATTTAGATATTTTAGATTGTATTTTTTGCTGTGCATGTCAACCTTTTAACAGTTTTTATGAACTTAAACGAAAAAATATATTGATTCATTTACTACCCTATTCCTGAAGGGATTTTTAAAATAACTTTATATTTATATAACCTTTATATTTGTATTAAACTGTAATGTGATGAACAGAAGCATTCATGTTATTTTTAAAATACCATTTTAATAATGGTGTTCTGTTGATGGCGGGTCAGAATGCCTTTAAAAAACTCACCGCTTCTTGTGGACGGAGCCAGGATGGCACTAACGCCGAACTTTAGACATCCAGAGTCCGAGCAGACCGTGTGCGGTGACCCGGTTCGGTTCGGCGGGTCCGCTGTGGGGGAGGCGCCCAGCCCAGAGCTGAGGTGAACCAGCCCCTCTGGGGTCCCGGAGAAGGTCCGGTGGATGTAACCGACTGGCTGGCTGAGCCGCAGCAGATCCTCCACCAGGAAGCCGGAGGGCAGAGAGCGGCCGAGAGGCGAGGTGAGAGCCGGGGGAGGACGCATGAAGGCCGGGTAGAGCGGCGGAGGCAGGGCGCTGCAGGGGAACATCATGGTGTTCCAAACTGGGATGATAAAAATCTAACTGGTCCTCTGATCCCTGAGGCTGCTTTAACTGGTTTTATACTGGAGCTACTCCCACCAACTAACACACACAGAGGCGTGAGAAGGTCCACCCTCAGCTCCCATTAGGAGCCCAAGGTGGGAACCAGTTTAATGTGCTGACCTTAATGAGAAGGGGGGGGCGTTCAGGGATCTGGTTTAGAAGTTTGTTCACTGGTTTGATGTAAAATGGCAGAAAAACTTATTTTATCCATAATCTGACTTTTGACATGAAATGAGATCATTTTCGAATAACTTTGGTCACTAATTAAACATGAGGAACAACGTTTACAAATAAAAGATGAGATTGTGGTTCTTCGGGTGACTGGATTAAAAAAACATCAGATTATAGAATAATTAAAAGAGAAGAAATCTAAAAAAATATCATCCATCCATCCTTCAATCCATCCATCCTTCCATCCATCCATCACCCATCCGTGCATCCATCCTTCCTTCCATCCATCCATCCATCCAACTATCCATCCATCCATCCATCAATCCATCCGTCCATCCATCCATCCTTCCATCCATCCATCCATCCATCCATCCATCCATCCATCCATCCATCCATCCATCCATCCAT
>JAUZNJ010036925.1:0-11668 GCA_034780135.1 Jordanella pulchra
AGGTCAAGGAGGACAAGGAGAGAAGTAGAACCAGTATCAGCTGCCATGAGGACATCGTTAGTAACTCTCAGCAAAGCTTCTCAGTACTGTGAGCAGAACGGAACCCAGACTGAAATTTCTCGTACAGAGAATGTTGTTGTAGGTTGAGCTGCAGCTGAGCAGCAACAGCCTTTTCCAGCACTTTTGAGAGATTGGACGGTAATTGGAAAGAATATCTGGATCCAAGTTAGATTTCTTTAGAAGAGGTTTGATAATAGCTGTTTTAAGAGGCAATGGCACATGACCAGATTTCAGTGATTTGTTTATTATTTGTGTGATTAGTGGACTTATTGCAGCATGATTAGATTGTATGAGTGATAGAGGGAAGGGATCCAGGGCACAAGATGAAGGCTTCATTTTCTTGAGGATAGTCTCCACTTCACTCTGAGCAACATCGTCAAAGCAGCTCAGGGATCCATGATGTACGAGGGTAGATGCCAGTGGAAAATCAGGGAGGCTATGGAGCTGAGATCTAATAGAGTTAACTTTGTTTTTGAAGAATGAGAGAAACGGGTTGCATAACATGGTAACCTGCACAGGAGTTTTGTGTGTTGTTCTGATTTGAAAAGCTGTCCATATTACTTATTTCTCCCTTTACCCGCATCCTGACAATTTTGAAAGTTCTTTCAGTTTTTCAGAAGCCCCCATGTGTTTACATGCAGAGGGAGATGTATGTGTTTTTTATCAAATATGAGTTTTACTCCAGCAGGCAAGACACATTTTTTATCTATAAGGACTAAACATGACACAGTATTTATTTGAATGGAGGGTGACCTTTTTTATTTAATCCTGGCTGATGAGATATCTCTTGTTAAAAACCAGGACAAGCCTTAACTGCTGCTGAAGATGGTTTTTAAGGACAAAACATTACACACCTGCCTAGACTGCCATTGACTTTGTCTCAAAGAGATAAACACAGTCAAATATTCTTAGATACTCTCGGTTTGTAGTTTGAGTCCAATCAGAAGAATCGTGTCAAAGGCTGACAATAAAGGCAAACCTATTTCTGGCTAAACATACAAGAAGGTCATACAAGAAAATCACTTAACTACAAACATTTTGAGGATGAAAACAGACAATCTGAGCACAATACCCAACAAGTCGAACCCCTTCACAACCCTTGAAGACTAAAATTAAAACATGACTAAAATCATGGTGCTATTTTTTTTTGTCCATGCAGTTTGTCGGTCAACCCAATTTACTTGTGTAACTTTTTGACAATAAATATACATATAAGCATAGTTTTACTGAACTATAATTTTTACCTTTATTTAATTAACATCTTAATGAAATGTTTACTTGGGTGAAATGTTTAGCTTCTCCATCTACTGTGAGTAGCTTCAGTGAATAATGAACAAGCTTGTTTTAAACAAAAGTTTTATTTTAAGTTTTATTTCATAGACAAGCTTACTTTACATTTGGTAAACCTACTGTAGGGATCAACTTTATATTCAATAAGGAGTATATATTGTCAATGGATGTTCTTTACACTCTTTCAACATGTGTACATTGTACCTAAAGTGAGGATTGGATTTATGGATTTTTTGAAGAAAAGAAAATGTTCTTTTTTTTCAGATTTGTTATTTATCAATTTTGTTATTCATTAGTTTGGATGTTTAATTAGTGTCTTTATAAAAATAGAATTTGCACATAATTTTACATTTTGGTTCATCTTATTACATGATCAAACCTTATCATAAGTTACTCAGTACTTAAGGTGCCTTTTACCAAATACTTTTTTACTCTTCAGTAAAATTTTGCTATTGGTGCTATTCCTGTGTGAGTAGAATTTTTGGGTACTCTAACCACATCATTTGCATTTTAATGGCTCTTAAGTGAATTCCTGTGTCCACTGTCATGTCACCTTTTGTTCCTATACTATTCTTTAAATCTCTAATTTTTAACAAAAAATCTGACTGCTTTGAAAAGTCTGCTATGGTCTCTAAAAAATATTGTTACTTATATTTTGTTATTTTCTGCTGTTGTTCAACATGGTAAAGTCAAGAGTTTTATTAAATTTTACATGTAGTTTTTTTCCTAACTCCACAATTGATACCCTCTGATAAAACAGAATTTTCTTTTTGTGCTTTGTAAGGAAGAGCCCCATTACTTGTAGCGTTCATTGACATGACTGTCTAGCTTTTGTTCCAACCATAATTTATATGCAAATCCTTAATTATGGGATGTCTTTACCAATTTATGGCTAAAGATACGAGTGAACATCCGGCTTCAGATTCTGAGTAGATATTTATTCTGAGTTTTCATTCTTTTCATTAAAGAAAAAAATATTTCATGCCAGCATTTATTGGAAAATATGAAAAATAGGAACAATTCTGATTTTGCTTTAGTTACATGCCTTGGTTTGGAGCTGAAAAAGTTGTTTTTGCAACTATTTGTTTTTTAGCACATCTTGATCTCTGATAATTAAACATGAGTAACACATGGCTGAAATGCATGTCAGACATGGCAAACATACCACCTCCTGTGTTTTGGATACACATATAACTCATGACAGGCCATGGTGAAACCAGGAACAACTCTGCGTCTGAAAAAGTGCACTTTAAGCTTTCTAATGATCAAAAAAGAACTCAGGATATGACCATTCGAATGTTGAAACTCTATGGTTTTAATAGGAGAAATCAGTCCTTGAAATTTTTTATTCAGTCACACTGGAAGCCATCAAGGTACTAACAAAATTAATTCAAATAGCATACCTTTCTCCAAAGTGTTACTTCAATACCCAGCAATATTTGTCAACAGAGGCTTCATGTCAATGAACTGCACTATTTTTCTACAGTAAACTATTTTCTAATGTAAATTACACCATTAGCTTACAGTATTTGCTTTACACCTGTTCATTGCACATGCAAACATCTTTCAGATGTCCAAAAAGATTACATAAACTTTAATAGCATCCAAAAAACCTGTAAATGTCAACTGTCTATGATTCTGTCAACCTTCTGTGAACATTATGCACCATTATATTGCTCCACTATTTTGCACTGTCAACATTGCTGAACTTTTATAATCTTTTTGAGACCAGACTTTTTGCACTACTGTTATTTTTGTACAGTTAACTTCCTATCACTCCTGCACTGTATTTTCATAATTGTACTGCACTGCTATTCCCTAATATTGCAAACTCAGTATATTTTCGTAAAATGAATGCAACGAAATTTTGTTTTGGCTGCACTTGGTGTATACAAAATGACAATAAATTTTGTCTATGTCTTTATCTCTGCATTCTTTTGGTGTGTACAATGTACATCCCTACTACAAGTAAATCTGAAATGAACATGATAATTAAAATGTTAAATGTGTTTCAGCGATTGAGCATTTAATAGGAAGGACTATATGCTGAAAGAAGCTATTTGAAAAGGTGTTAATGGTGTTTGTGGTTCTTTGGAAATAAAGTTTTTCAGATGAGAAAATACTTTCTTTTTCTAACAAATGACTACAGCAGCATTAGCCAAATGCATCCCAAAGAGAATGTTGAGAAGCAGATGTCGTTAAATATTTTTACCTTTCCATCTATTCTATCTGATTTTTTTAGGGCTTAACAAACTGTAGTTGGATCTAAAGGCTGCCACAGTCTGGCTTATGCTGTGTATGCTGTAAACTCCATGGATTTTAGTGCAACTTTGACGTATGTTTGAGATTTCATAGTCAAGCGCACCACTTTCCTACACTGTCTGAGTCAAATTCAATTTCTTTCTTCAGCCTTAGAGCCATTAGACCATGACAAAGAGCAAACATTCCTTGCAGCTTTGAATAACAAAAAAAAAAAAGCCTTATAAAATCACACCTGTCGGTGTACAGCAGAAAGTGGCACTGACACTGGTTACTCAGAGCAGTGTGTCACTGCCTGCTATTGCCTGGCTGGATTACCTGTGTCACAAATAATGCTTGGTTTCTCATATATAACATTATTCATTCAACATTCATTTGATTTTCTTAGTTTTCTGACTTTTACCACTGAGCAATTTTTGTGTGACACAGCATATGTGCCTGTAAAAATTGAGCTATGCATGGACAATATATCTGCTTAGAGTCATGCCAGTCAGTTCATTCATTGTGAACCTATACACACCCGATAACAAAATTATTCTAGTACTATTAAGATCAAAGAGCAAAATACTGAAATTATGAGAAACGTGAGACTTACTCAATCACTGGTCAGAACAAGAACAGATTTTACAACATGTATTTAAATATTACTGTATGTTTTGATCTTTCAAAAGGGAGCTCTTGTTCCAAGTGGTCATTGTTCATGACAGAGGTTCTGCGCCCACTGGAGAATTTAAATTCTCAACATATGGTGATGTATTTGGTCTTAAGCTCCAGACATTTCTGTTGAATTCTTCCTCCTGAGTGTACAATTCACCACATAAATCTTTATTTAGTCAAATAAAATTCAAGATGGAGAACTTGAAATCCCTATGTTTAATTTGGTGGCCATTGTGTATGAAACGATGCCTGTGTTCAATGGTATATTCTTTTTGAGCAAATTTATTAACTTCTTCATAATATTTGAAATGATTGATACACAATTGCATTTGCAGATGCCAAAAATAGAGACATAGAGTCAATAACAAGAATACGCCAATAATGAACAAACAGTCGTTACTCTTGTTATGCGATCTTGCTTACTCATAAACAGCTGATGCATAATTATGTCTGCTGTACAAACGCAAGCCTGATTACAGCCTGTGTAACAAGTAAGAAGCAGCCACTTAATTAGCCAATGAATCTTTACAAAGAGAAACTGATTAACATAAAAGCTGATTCACAGTTCAGCAGGGATACCTTAAAAAATGAGGAGACAAAGCATTTTTTCACAGGTGGATCTCCCTGACATGTTACTGTATAAAATCCTCAATAAATCTTCCACTTGGGATTAAAAATACATCACCTTCTACCACTTTGTGTCAACGAGGATTTAATGGGATGCAGTTGGGCAAGCTGTGGCAGTAAAATGCTGGCTAGCTGGCATAATGCCATGGTGGACCAGAAACATCTGTTCACATTATTAACGAATCAATTATATGCCACAGATGTGCCAGGCCTGCAGGGTGAAGGGGGAGGAGAGAAAATCTGAATCTGAATATTTAAGAGGGTCTGGGCTCCCTGCACAGCCGTGGCTTTCAGTCATTACGGCTGCTCTTTTTTCTCCCCCAAGATGACTCAAATACAACCTGTCAGGGCTACATGTCAGCTAGTTTAAAACAAATCTTTGAAACTGGATTGCAATTGTGTGGAAAATAACGAGGATTCAAAATGATGACAAGGGTAAGGAAATGACATCACATATTCTTATTTTTCTGTCACTTATTTGGTGAAAAGCAAAAAAAAAAAAAAAGTAAAAACATCCCATCCTCTTTTATAAATCCATAAACACCATCATAATGGTTCTGTCTCCAAATGTAGCTCTGGTTGGAGAAAAAAAATACAGCAAGTTACCACATTAGTCTGTCATGTCCGCCGGCACAAACATACATGGAATTGCACACCCAGGGTGAGACAGGTAATACTTACTGTTTATCGAGGCCCATGTGATTCATCATGCAGGCTGCATGCGAGCAAGCTGTCAGGAAACGTTTACATCACTAGAGAAGAGGCGAGGCCATCTTCTCATTGCTTAACATGGTGACCACTGACTCCTAACAGGCTTCAACATGGTTTAACCCCCCCCCCAGGAGAGAGCTGCCTGCCAGGGCAGGTAAAGTCATTTTCTGTTTTCTTCCAGTTCAGCATTCGAAAATTGATGAAAAACATATTGGGAAATTGTCTTTATAACATGTATGAAAAAAAATTCACTTTTAAGTTTTTCTGAATTCTAAATAGCAGTTTTCCCCTAAGTTATATGGCTTTTGTGTTTGTGTCCTTTGATCTCAAATGTCACACTATTGTTGTTACCAATCTTTTATTAAAAAACAACAACTGGATTTTTAAAAGAGGCAATTTCACTTTTGCTTATGAATCTTCTTGAATAGAACAAATTAAATTATTTTTCATGTGTTTTACAGCACTAGTGGCTTGTTTTTTTGGACAGTAGGCTGACTGAAAAGGGGGTAAGACATGCGGGAAACGACTACAAGCCAGATTCAAACCCGGGTCGCCAGCGTCGAGGACTATGGCCTCTGTACATGGTTTGTGTACACTAAGCACTACGACACCTGCATGCCCAAATTTAATTAATTTGATGAGTTCTCAGTATTGACAGTAGCTGACGGTCTATTTTCAAATAGAAATATCTGTTAGACCTCAGTAGTTTCCCCCAACCCAATTTCTTTGATTTTTGTCCCATTTTTAAATGTTGATATTTCATAACTGTCACAAAAAGTTATACTCTGTGTTCTACAGCCTATTTGTTTTATGTTTGTCTTCCTGCTTGTTTCTAAAGAGAGCTATGTTGGATTTTGTTAAGAATACTTAATTTGACTACACTATGTTTCCTATTGCAAAAACAGAATAAAAAAATAACCGTTTATGTGTCAGTATCATTACTTTAGTGCATCTGGTTTACTGTAGGTATTTCATTTACTCTTGAATGTCAACCCTAATTGTTAGGTTTAAACAACGAACTCATTAAAATAGATCTGATAATATTTTTTCTATTCAATAAAATCTTAAAGACTTCTATTTTTTTTTTATAAAATTAAAACATACAATTATTTTATGAGAGATGAATCACTGACCAAATCCACTTGTAAAAACAGTCCCTTTATGTTTTCTGCAAATCAGGAAGGGAATTAAACTAATCAAGATCCAAGTTTTTCAACCCACTTTTACCTTCCCTGAGTTTTGAATCGCTCTGCGCTTTTACACAAAAGAGCTGTCTATCCATATTAACATGAGCACCCCCCCTGTGCCCGCCCCGTCACATAGTCCCACACAGACTATTTTTTGTTGATGCGGATAGCGGGGCTTTAGGCAAAATGACAACTTGCTTTTTGACCAGAACTGATGGCTATTTCCCCATTTTTGTTGAGACACAAGGGAAAAATACTTCCATCTCAGTGCCCATTTGTTGCCCTTCCAGTGATGTGTGACCCTGTTTTATTTGATTTCATTTGTTCACTTTCATCACTGTTATTTCCTTTGATTTAGTGGAAATGCCGTGCAGAGAATTTGGACATATATTTGAAATGACACAAAAAAAAACTCACTATCATCATTTATGAAAGCGCTTATGTATTTTTCTCTTCTTTAACTCTTTGAAAGAAGTTTAAGAATTTTACAAAATAATGCTGAAAAAAATCCAATATATTACATTACATACATTTAACTGGCGCAATAGCTTTTATTTAAAAAAAATAATTCAGGGAAATTTATAAAGCTCAATATATTTTTGTTTGGTCAGACATTCATCTCTAAACGTAACTGATTTGGCAAACTTCAGACATTAGTTTTCTCTTTAAGTTCAACAGCTGAGCAAGGCCCAGTTATCAGTCTTTGCATGACATTGTGATTAACAACTTCGATAGTTTAGGGGCACAGGGCAGGCAGCTGGCACGCTCCACTGACCTTACTGGGAATAATTAGTTATTCATGTCACCTTTTAGGTTCTGTCTGTGTCCTTCACACCAGGATGAGACTGAAAACAAGGAAGAGCAGTGGCTCATGTTCCTCAGCTGCTCATCAAGCAATTACTGACCTCATCACCAAAGGAAAAGGAGATTAGACATTGAATTAAAATGAAGCGTCAATTAAAGAGCAAATGGAAATACTCAGCTTGAATGTCACTATATCTAATTTCTACCTTTTAGAAAACATTTTGCTTTTATTGTATTCTAAGGTTTCATCCCTCAAATGAATCCTCAGAGGGATTTCATATAATAATTACAAATCTCTGCAATAATTAGGAGAGCCACTCTAATGCAGTTAGTATAAATGTTTGAGAGGAAAGCTGATGAAATATTCAAAAAGATCCTACATCACCTAGTGACGAAAGAGAGCTGCCAGTTATTTCTGCTAGATTAGATACGATAAAAATACAATGTATTTTTTCAGCTGGACAATGACCCTAAACATACATCAAAGCAAAGCTAAGTCTGTTTGAAGTTTTCTGAAGAAAGAGCTGCTGTGTGTCTTTTACCTTTACAATCATTTGACTCAACTATTACTGAAATATCACGTGCTGAGTGTGAAATGCTGTAAAAGAAACATGAAACATATACAGAAAACGCTGTATTTCACTGAAAGGATTAGATTATATGCGTTTAGAATAACAATATGTTATACTGAAAGGATCTATATAAACTGCTCTGTGATTGCAAGTTAACTGTGAGAATGGTATTCACAGAATGACAGAGCATCTGTTGGTTGAAAATATTTTAGTCCTAACTAAATTCTCTCTTTAACCGTCAGACATCAACCATCATATTATTTCTGTTCTGACGCTAAGTATTTATCCTGACAGAGTGACAGAAAGATAAGAATAATATGTGTTTTTAAGAGAGAATTGTTGATTGTTTGCTGACAGTCAATCCTACTAAGGAGCTAATTCGTTGCTTTTGTTTAGTGGAACACTTATAGAGTAAAACTAATTAGACTCTTGAAACAGGGAACCAGAAACTTCCACACTGATGAGATTCTTTATCATTCTGTTTATTTTTTTACTGATACCAGGACCATCTTTAGTCTAACATTAACACCACAACTGTCAAAAGTTGTTGATCTTATAGTTCGATAACTTACAAAGGCCGAAGCATGGGGGTAGATTTAATTAAATACTCAATCCAGATGCATCAGATCAGTAAGGACGTGTAAGCCACAGCAGAAGTTCATCCACGCCATGATAAGTGTTGACCAAATAGTACTGGCAGTTAGGAAGCAGCTAGGACTAGAATTCCTATTACCAATTCAGATATCATAGGGACCTTCAGCTTAATACATTAAGGATAAATGAAGCTTAAGTATATTTTTTTAATTCATTAGAAATTAATAATTATACAATAAGTTTTTGATTTTGTTACAAGTTTGTTTCTTATATCCTTTAGTTATCACCATTTAAGTTTAATAGTAATTATTTTTTGCTGATGATAAAGAAATTGCAACCTTTAAATAATCCTAGTATCTCCTTGAATTTTTTTAAAAATTCATCCTTCATCTGTCCTTGATCGACCGAAACTGGCCATCAGTCCAATTTATTTGTTTTCTTAATAACGGTTGGAAGATGTTTTAAAAGTTATTAAGTCCATATCTTTCTCCTGCAACCCCAGCAAAAGTAGAAATTTTGTTAAAAACATCCAAAAGGTAAAGCATTTGGCCCATTTCTATCAAACAAAGAAAACACGATATCCCCAGTGGATAAAATGTCATCTCCAGCATAGCAGTTTTGGCACTTACACAGAGGGACATATAACCGCCCCACCCCCACTCTCCCCCTCACCCACGCCCACCCCCACCAACCCACCCAACCAAGCACACACACACACCCAAATTGAAGTCCAAGCTGATCTAACTGTACCAGATGGGAGTGACTTTTCTCCTCCCCCCCACCCCCAGGCTCTGTCACACACAGCTGCAGGGACCCAGCAGCAGGAGGGAGTGGGGGCCAAACAGATCAGCCTAAAGGGTACTGAGAGACTGGAGAGATGAGTCACCAGAGAGTGAAGTAAGACTGTGACCCCTGCTGTTTATCTCCTTTACCCGTTTTTTTGCCTTTCCTTTCTTTGTACTTCATAAATGATTTGAATGTGTAGGAACTGGAACCTTACTGGGACCCCTGATGTGTCTGGTCTCCTTCAAAGGGTCCACAGCACACATCTATAAACATTTACCCATAGGAAACCTTTTGAAAATTCCCCCTGCCCACTTAGACATTTACCATATCATATCATTATTTTTGCTTTAAAATTCATACTAAAAACATTACAGTAAAACATGCACAGTAACCTAATTGCAATCATTCTATCTCTAAAGCAAAACAGTTTGTTTTTCTAAAATCCAGAGTTGTCTGTGAAAGGCGGCGAAAGTCATTTCACTTGTGATACCATTTTGTGTCTTGAAAACCATTTTTCTCATCCCCCAACCCCTCCCACTCATTCTGATAAGTATGAACAAATGAATCCCAGTTAATGCTTTAAATCAAGTGTCTGTGACCAGCCATCATTAAGCAGTTCTATAGGGCCTCTATCTTGCAAGCTCATTATAGTATTGTTCATAATTTATTACTGTTGACTCTCTAATAGCTTCTTAAAGGACTATTACGATTGCTATTTTTTTCTTTAATAGCCTCAAGTCAATCTATTTAAAAGGCTGGAGTGCCAAATATGAATTATTCTTAAAGGGAAAGTCTAGACTCAATTTCCACAAAGACAAAGATGAAATGGTGACTAAATCACTGTAGCTCTACAAGCCAATAACTGCAGCTTCATTTTCATGCACACCCGTTCATTTGAGTAAAAGAAGGCTAAATGAAATGAAATGTCTGAATACCTCTGCTCTACTTGTAAGTATTCTGTAGCACTCTAAGAAAATCACATATTCTATACACCTTAAAACCTTTTCTTTTTTTGCATTTTAAAACCAGTCCTTCAAGATAATTGTATAGTTATACTTTCTACTGTGTGGAAGCCTATGGGCAAAAATCTGGTATGGTGATGAAGTGGGCAAATGAGGGTTCTATGTACCTTGACTCAAAAAGCAACAACACGTAGAGGATTTTGCCCAATGTTTTTTATGAAGGTTTTTCTGTGTTGTCCACTTTATTAAACAAAAGGCTTTCATTATTTTATGCTTAATAAGGCAAGAGTCTTTTCATTCAAACAAATAATCAATACATTTTAAAATAGGGATAAACAATTCCAATTCTTGAGGGTCGGCATACTTCAACATTTACTGGCAGAATGAGTTCTTTTTTCTCATCGAGTGAGGGGACTTGAGGTTTTGATTGTCACCCGAATGATGGAGGTTGTCTTGTAGCATACTGCCACTGTGGCTTGGTCCAGTAAGGTATTAAAATTGTCCGTGATAACACCAGTCAGCTGACTTGCACATTCTCTGAACACCCGCCCAGGTATGTTGTCAGGGCCTGGAACTTTCCATGGGTTGACTCTTTTCAGGGTCTTCACCACATCGGCTGTGTCTTCCTTATGGGGAACAGCTTTCACTCCTGGAGTTCTGTTTAGTTCCTAAAACCTCCCAAACAAGTTGAGTCCATTGAGGAAGTTAACATCAACTTCACCCACCGGGGGGAGGGTTTGTTGTAGTCTGTAATTATCTGTTTGCCTTGCCACATACTCCTGGTGGTGCTGGTGTTGGGGAAAAGTTCCTTGATTTATGATTGTGGTTTCGCGTTGCTAACCCTGTTGCCACGGTTTAAGGTAGTTCTTGCAGACCTCAGCTCCTCCCTATCACCATACTTGAAGGCTGAGTTTCATGCTCTTAGTGCTTTCCGTACCTTCTCAGTCATCCAAGGTCGTTGGTTGGCCTAGGTGATGATGTTCTTGGTGGTGCTGACATCCTCAGTGCATTTGTTGCTATAGCTGACACAGACATGGCATACTTATCAATGTTGTTCTGGTTGTGATATGTTGCTGCAGACAGGATTTGTGTTTATCTGACTGTTTTAAACAATATTCCCCCAATAAATGAAAAAAGTAAGAATTTATTATTATCTAGA